>JALPQI010009164.1:0-52976 GCA_025490895.1 Thaumatotibia leucotreta
CGTTTCGAACACTTCACAGGGTTCGTGGTCTGCGGATGACCACGAACCCTGTAAAATTAATAATTTAAAAATTAATTAATTAAATTTATGTCAATATCATGGGTCACCCCGATCTCGTGTTTTAATCAATCGTGATTAAAG
Organism: Thaumatotibia leucotreta; assembly: GCA_025490895.1. NCBI lineage: Eukaryota > Metazoa > Arthropoda > Insecta > Lepidoptera > Tortricidae > Thaumatotibia > Thaumatotibia leucotreta. Next base: position 142 of record JALPQI010009164.1, read on the forward strand.
AAAGGTGGCATTTCCATTAATTGATTGCTGATTCGATAGATCAGAGTTTGGATTAGTGCAGTAGTAGGTAGTGCTATTAATAGCAAAGATTCTTCGCACCCGTGAGTTTTTTACATATCAAACACAAGATGTGTTTACAAAAAATAATCCAGAACCACGTGCATTTAATGCAACTCAGAAAATAATGCTATTAAAACAGGACGAAAACGATTTAAAATTCGTTTCGTTTATTTCCGAACTGATTTCAATTAACCGCACCTCAAACTATACAGAGAAATGAAAACCGGCCAAGTGTGTGTCGGTTCATGCATAATCAAAGTTTCGTGTAGGTATTTCTAGAAATACCAAAAATATGAAGGTGACCTGGTGAAGGTCGCAGGAGTCCGCTGGATGCTGGTGGCATAGAGGCACTTCCTGTTATACTTACGTACGAATTTACGAGTGCGAGAGAGAGGCAATACTTCGTTCGTAGTTCGCGGTAGGGCCTCAGGACCGGTCATTGTGGCAATCTTTGGGGAGGCCTATGTTCAGCAGTGGGCGTCTTTCGGCTGATATGATGATGATTTCCTAGAAAAGGGCTAAACATGATAATTCTGTTCAAAGTAGCTAATATTTACAAAATGTGATATATTTATTATTGATTTAAATTTTCACGATTATCACTTATATTTTAACGAGAAACGGGTGTAACGTCATGTCCCAAAACGTCAGGATAATGTTAAACGTAAATTTACGCAATTAAGACCCATTTGTCTTTAAAAATACCTTATATCTTTGTTGTAAAAAAAAAAACACTTTTATATTTATATCACGTGGTCAATCACGTATTTAATTTCGTTGCTATGGTTACGTTCTCCAAGGTCACCCATAAAATAACATTTGAATACCATTAACATTAAAAAATCTTTATTTTTTTTACAGTGACGTGGCCTCTCCACTCTCTCCACCCACTAAAGGTGCGGTTAAACTAAAAGAGCATTCGCTGTTCTAACCTCCCACTCTACGAAATTCGATCGGTACAGAAAACGTGATTGGTTGATTTCTTAGAACGGGCGCTAGAACAGCGAATGCTCTTTTAGTCTGCACGCACCTTAATAGTGTTAGTAGAGCGTGCATTATACTATCTTCTAGCAAACTTTGCAACTTTTTTCCCTGAGTGACGTGACATAATAACAACAAAAAAGTGATTGACCCTAATTACTACAGAACCCTAAATGTGTATCCTTAATCAAACAAAAGCGCGTGGCAGTGACAGGCGCGGGCGCGCCGTACATGGGCCGGTTAATTTGTGCGCGCGCGGCGCTCACGAGCGCATCCCGCCCCGCGGCGCATGCGCGGAACAGATGGGAGACGACAGACAGAACACATGGACAATTCGAAGCGTATGACTTTCTGCATAACAGTGGCGCTTGATAATCTTATCTTATTGGTGGGGCCCTTACGGATACACTTCGACCCATTGGGATCTTTTGTGTAAAATGCGTTTGATAAAGATTTATGGTTTGATTCGATGCAAATATATTTGTTTCTCTATCTATCTATAATAGTGTCATATGTGACCATTGCCCTGGAGGATTTTTTTTTGGTAATATTTAGGTTAGCTATGACTTAGAATGAGCTATTACTTTAAATGAAGTAAAACTGTATGTACGTGTACTGGTGGCGCAGTGATAAAGCTACTATCTTTGATTATCGTGTATGGCGTTGTTGGAGTAACAGATACGGCTATGCTATTCTCTTATTCACACATTCGACGCTGCGTTCGTCAACGAGCCCGACGACGAGACAGCCTTCACTTCGACGTAGAGCGCAGTGCTGTGAAAAACGGTATTCACTAACATAGAACAGCTCGTCGTCGAACTGTAGGCGGTAACTCTCGACGCAGTGTAGTTGCAGCTCACGCCGCATTCGTCGCCGAGCGCTAGTGTCGTTTAATTAAAGTGCATTAGCGAATACCATTTTTAGGCTCGACGCTGCCGCAGCGCTGACACAGCGCTGTTAGTAAGATGGTTTCCTTAGTGAATAACACTGCAGTTCCGTTTCTAGAATTTTGGTTGCGAATCCCTAGAATGTTTCCTTATTCAAATAAAAGGGTGGCAGTGACAGGCGCGCCGAGCCGTTCATTGGCCGGTTAATAATCTTCTATCTATACATATAATCTATACATATAATAAAGCTGAAGAGGGTCGAAAGTCTGTACATGGAAGATATTTACAAAAAAATTATGGAGGAGGTCTTAAAATCGATAATAGATCACATTTATGTAATTTTTAGAATTTTTGTCTATTTGTCGGTTTGTCTGTTTGTCTGTTTATTGCACGGAGCATCACGAGAGAACGGCTGGATGGATTTTAATGAAAACTTTACCGTCATATTCAGGAGACCTCGGGTCGGGACATAGGATATAAAAAAGTGTGAGTCGGACTTGCAGTAAAAAATTAAAATTACAGTTAAATCAACCTCTCAAAAAATATAAGAGATATTTTGATCAAACCAGAAGTCGTTGAAAGAGTTCATTACTATGCGTGTGTCGTCATCATCATCATCATATCAGCCGAAAGACATCCACTGCTGAACATAGGCCTCCCCCAAAAATTGCCACAATTAATGACCGGTCCTGTGCCACCCGCATTCAGCGGACTCCTGCATGTGTAAATATGTATGTGTAAATGGAACAAATTACAAAAACTGCGTAAATTGTTTTAAGAGACATGGCCAATCAATTTACAAGAAACACCTTAAATGTAATAGCCTACAACTATTCAAAAGTATCAGCAGACGCGACGCATTTGCCATGACTATTTGAGCAGGCGCTATATTAATAAGTGAGGACTGAGGAACACCATTTTTCTCAGAACTTTATACGCCGTACTTTAGATTAATTGAACAAGGGCACACTTTCAACGGCTTCAATAGCCTGATATCTCCAAAATGATCCGCTTAAAGAAAAAAGTTTCTATAATTTTTGAAGACGTTTCTTTTGATGTATCATACGCTTACGATTATGTACAGTCGAGTTCATAAATATATGAGCAAATCCAAGGCTTCAAAAATAAATGAGCATAGAAAGATACATATTATTATGCATCTGAACATATTTACCAATCAAAAATATGTGTACATATTACCTGTCAAAATAATCCTAGCATGTGTCAACTGAAAAGTAAAAATTATGTAACTATGTGCAGCTTTACAAATATCAACGCAAAACCTTTTTCGTATATTTTGACAGTCATCAAAAAAAGTCTCTTCGGCTCTCGGTTTGTTGGACTGACAGCGTGGGTTAACCCCTCGGGCCTTCGGCCCTCGGGATAGTGTGGACTGTAGCCTCGGGACTACGGCCCTCCGTTTGTTAAACTGATAGCGTAAGATAACCCCTCGGGCCTTCGGCCCTCGGGATCGCGTGAACTGTGTTCTCGAGCCTACGACCCTCAGGTTCATAGACTGACAGCGAAGGTTAACCCTTCGGGCTTTCGGCCCTCGGGTTCGCGTGAACTGTGTCCTCGAACCTACGACCCTCAGGTTCATAGACTGACAGCGAAGGTTAACCCCTCGGGCATTCGGCCCTCGGGATCGCGTGAACTGTGTTCTCGAGCTTACGACCCTCAGGTTCATAGACTGACAGCGAAGGTTAACCCCTCGGGCCTTCGGCCCTCGGGATCGCGTGAACTGTGTTCTCGAGCCTACGACCCTCAGGTCCATAGACTGACAGCGAAGGTTAACCCCTCGAGCCTTCTCACGATCGTGTGAACTGTGTCCTCGAGCTTACGGCCCTAGGGTCCATAGACTGATTAGCGTGGGTTAGCCATTCGGGCCTTCAGCCCATGGTTTGTTAGACTGACAGCGTGAGTTAACCCCTCGGGCCTTCGGCCCTCGGGTTTGAGTGGATGGTGACGTTACTCCTGCAGCCCTCCTGTTGATATACTGGCAGCGGGTATTAATGCCTCGGCCCTCGGGTTCGTTTAGACAGGGGCCTCGGGCCTCCGATCCTCGGGTTGATAATCTGACAGCGTGGGTTAACTCCTCGGGCCTTCGGCCCTCGGGTTCGTGTAGACAGTGGCCTCGGGCCTATGGCCCTCGGGTTGATAGGCTGACATTGTGGGTTGACTCCTCGGGCCTTTGGCCCTCGGGTTCATGTGGGGAGTACTTGATTGATCCGATATTAAATGCTTGGCACTATGTCTCGGTCTCGGCCATAAAGCCAGTATTTCATGAAAAATACGATCGGTCATCGGCACTGCTTGGAACTCGCCCTTTGCAGCCTTAACGCCTCGGCTTCGGGCTTTCAGCCCTCAGGCTCGACTTATTTGAATACTGAATAAATATTATATTGAATGCTAGAACGCGTCGGGCTCGGACCACTGTTCTGTTTTCTCATAGTTCGGCCTACGACCTCCTTACTCTATCTTATTTGACATGTATTTTTATTGTTTCTGTGATTGGGTCGGCCCTGCTGCAAGGCCGAATTACTTGGGCCCCTGGAGTGGGTTTCCGGGCCTTTAATCCTCTGCTGGATCGGCCTTCTTCCTCCTAAAGTTCGCCCTTCGAGCTTGCTGAACTACTCGGGATTTAAACTTTTCGCCCCAGCACACTGCCATCTTAGATTATTTTCCAACTTTTTCCGAATATTACTCTTTTGGGTTCCTCGACTCAAACCCTGGCGATAGGTTTTTGCATACTCTGCACTGACGCTTACTGCCACGCATTCAGCAACTGAAGTCCTCCGGTTAACTTAGGGTAATTCATGCTATGATGATGACTTTTATGACGCTATCAAGCCTCATCTTAATTTTTACCCTCAACTCCTTACTTACGCTATGCTTATGCTTTTTAGAATACGTAAAATTTTGGCGTTTTGAAATACGACTATCATTTTGTTTGCTGAGGGAAACCACATTATTTTACTACCTTTAGAGATATCAAAATTTGCGTAGTATTTGGAAGTTAACCTCAAACGATAGGCACCTAAACCATTTATTTCATTGTGTATGATATTAATTTCTTTGCTACACCGAACACAATACGTTTGTAACTTGGCTGTTAATCTGATATCTTATCACCAAAAGGACTAATTCTAAGAAACCCATTTACCAGACATACATTTGAAAGTGTACAACACAGATCACCGAACGGCACGCGTGCGAAGTCGCGGGCACAGCTAGTAACTTAATAAGAGCGCGCGCGGCGCTCACGAGCGCATCCCGCCCCGCAGCGCATGCGCGGAACAGATGGGAGACTATACACATAGAAAATTAGAAAGAAATGTCTCTTTCTCTATATAGTGCACCAGTAGAATAAAAAAAATTAAACAAATAAATACGTATGACTTTCAATAGAATTTGTTGTCCTTCACGCATGTCGTAAAACGCAGTCATGGATTTATTTTTACATGAATTCTAATAAATATTAATAATTGCAACTAAAAATATGTGGGATTTTAAGGTTTTAATTTGGTAAGACTAATTACTCCCAAATTTGATTAACAAGCAAATAGTTTTGAATGTGACTTAGTTGATAAAAGAGCCACGATCAGTATAACTACCCACACTCTCAAATCTTTGAAAATGTTTGTCAATTTAGAATAATATCTCAGTCTCTATTAGCATCGACACTCGTAGGCATAAACATTATGGCATTTTATCCCGCATCAACTCTTTGGCAATAAACTGATTTATTTATTCTCATTTGCTGGTCGCACGCGCCTTACCTATATTTCATCGCGATCACTTACAGAAAAAAAAAAAACCGGCCAAGTGCGAATCGGACTCGCGCGCAAAGGGTTCCGTACCATTATCAATTTATTATTTAAAAAATACAGTTAAAACAACCTACCTCAAAAGCTATAGCAGATAATTTAATCAAACCAAAAATCGTTGATAGAGTTTATTAATGTGCATAACATATATTTTTTTTAGAATTTTATATCGCGTAGTTTAAAAAATAGAGGGGGGGGACACATTTTTCAGACTTTGAGAGCTGATATCTTGAAAACGATTTGCTTAAATAAAAATGAGATTTATTAACCTTCATATCATTTTTAAAGACCTTTCTATTAATACTCCACACGCTTACATACAACAAAATTTGTTTTTCTATCCCTCAGTTACATGTATGGAGGGCCCCCACCCCAATGGTTTTTTTTACAATTTAGTATCATAATCCTGTAGCGGTTCATACAACACATATCCTTACCAAATTTCGTTACTGTAGCATTTATAGTTTCCGAGTAAATCGGCTGTGACAGACGGACAGACGGACAGACGGACATGACGAATCTATAAGGGTTCCGTTTTTGCCATTTTGGCTACGGAACCCTAAAAATCAACAGGACTTATTATTGTATAGTTTTCATAGATACATAAGACCTTTTGAAAGACACTCCTCGCTTTTGAGGGCACCGCAGTATTTGCCGAATTGATTCTAAATGGTGATACTTTAGGGGGATGGAGTATTTATCAATAAACAAAGTAGATTGATCTAATTGCTATATGGAGTGCAAGGGGGAGGATTTATTGCTGTTTTTTTAAATACCTACATTGTACATTAGATATTATAAGCATCAGATATTTTTTTTAATATTCATTTTTTTTTATTGCGTCCTAGTACCTACCTACTGTAGAATAAAAAAAAACATTTAATTTTTATAGTACGGTCAAATCGTACATAATTTAACCCTAAACTCGCAAATCAAGTAGTATCGCTGCATTTTTGGTATGTTATTTAGACACCATAGGACAGTATAAAACCATATTTTGCAAGCAAAAAAAAGTTGTGCTAGCTGGGTAGTACGTGAAAAACTGCGAAATTTACGGCCATTTTTTAGTTTCTGATTTTTATTTAAAAAACCTTTCGTTTTTTGATATCATATGTCAATAAACGTTTAAAGACTAATAAATTTTCAACAAGTTGAGCTAACATGCATTACCGTAGGTCTTATAGTTTCAGAGATTCGAGACTTTAAAAAGTACCCCTTTTTGTAAACTAGATAAAATTTTGTGTTTTGCTAACGTTTTCGACTTAATATCGCCTCACCTAATTATGCTACGAAAAACATGCGATAATGACCTTATAGCGCACTTAATATTCTTTAATTTAAGGGTAAAATTAGGTCTGTGAACTTTGTAGTTGAAAGTATAAACCCGAAATTCCAAAGGCAGGAGGCCCGCTATCTAAGTTTTTCATACAAATCGCAAGTCGAGTTGCAAAGCTGCAATTTTGGTATATTGTTAAGGCCTTATAGATATATACGAAAATGCATATTAAAAGAAAAACAAACAAATAATTTGGGCATAGGACGTAAAAAACGGAAAAAAAATCTAACTTATTTTAGTTTTTGACGTTTAACTAAAAATCTATAATCTTTTTGATACTGATTGCTATAAAACTACGAAAGAACATTTAATTTGAAAGGATTTGAGCTACGTTGCATCACCGTAAATTATATATATTTTGAGATACGATATTTCATAAAGTGCCCTTTTATCAAAACATAAGCAAATTTTAGGTTACGTTAAAGCTATTCAATAAATATTGGCAAAACGTTCGCGCTAAGAAAAAAAAAGTAATTGTTGATAATAACTACATTAAATTTGGAACAAATTGAGCCAATAACAATTACTGTAAGTCTTATAGTTGGGGGTATACGAGGCTTCAAAACATGCATTTATTTTCTTAACTTAATGAAGGGCACATTTTGAAATGTCGTATCTCTAAATCTATATAATTTAGGGTAATGCAAGGTAGCTCAAATCCTTTCAAATTTAATATTCATTCATAGTTTTATAGCAATTAGTATCAAAAAGTTATAGTTTTTTAGTTAAACGTCAAAAACTAAAAAAAGTCCGATTTTTTTTCAGTTTTTTACGTCCTATACCTAAATCCTTTTTTTTTTCTTCTTGTAATATGCATTTTCGTATATCCCTACAAAGCCTTTATAATATACAAAAATTGCAGCTTTGCAACACGACTTGCCATTTGTATGAAAAACTTAGATAGCGGACCTCCTGCTTTTTGAATTTCGCGTTTTTAGTTTCAATTACAAAGTTTACTGACCTGATTTTACCCTTAAATGAAAGAATATTAATTGCGCTATAAGATAATTATTTCATGTTTTTCGTAGCATAATTAGGTAAGGCGATATTAAACCAAGAACGTTAGCAAAACTCAACATTTTATCTAGTTTACAAAACAGGGTACTATTTGAAGTCTCGAATCTCTGAAACTATAAGACCTACGGTAATGCATGTTATCTCATCTTGTTACAAATTCATTCATCTTTAAACGTTACCTGTGACATAGTATTAGAATAAAGATAAACCTGAATCTTAGGTTTTATTATGCTAAAGAAACGACATACAATGAATTCAATGACAAATTGACAAAGTCAACAACATGACATTCTTCCCTCCTTAGTCCCGAGCGTAGTCCGCCAAGTAGGTAGGGGGGCGTCGGTCTCGTCCCGAGCGCCTCGGTACGGCTGGGGCAGCAGGGGGAGGAACAGGCTCCGGCGGCACGTCAGGAGCTTCATCGTTTTGGGTAGATTCTGATTCAGGAGGCAGGGTGGGGTCTGCTAGAGGTTCGCAGAACTCCATATCATTCACATTATCTCTGAGACAGTCTGAGGAACTAGTTCCCTCATTTGTATTATTAAGCTTAGTTAATGTGGATTCACTAATAGTACCAGTGGGAGCCAGGTGACGATTAGATACAATAACTTCTTTGCCGTTTGACAATCTCACTGAACTATAGCTAGGATTTGCTTCTAACAAATCGACTTCTTCTACAAGAGGATCATATTTACTGGCACGAACGAATTTTTTAAGGAGAACTTTTCCAGGGTTGTAACCATGGAGGCATGGATTGCCCCCACGAGGATCGTCGACAGTGGTTAAACATTCTTTCATGCGGAGTCTTATTAGTGGCAGTACAAAGTAGTGATCTTATGCTGTGTAAAGCTTGAGTCATCACGGTCTCCCACATAGTGACAGGCAGGTTTTTTGTTTTCAAAGCAAGACGGATGGTCTGATATAGAGTACCATTCAAACGTTCGACCTGTCCGTTGCCTTTGGGATTGTATGGTGAGGATCTACTTGTGGACACACCCTTAGAATGTAGGAAGTCCTTCATCTCTGTGGACATAAAAGAAGTTCCTTGATCTGTGTGGATATTTGACGGGTATCCAAATACTGAAAATAGTTCGCTCAAGTGCTTAATAATTGTCTCCGTGCTCATATCTGCGCAAGCATACGCAAAAGGAAATCTTGAATATTCGTCTATTATAGTTAGGATGTATTTGTTTCGTGTCGATGACGGTATCGGCCCCTTGAAATCCATAGATAATCTCTCAAAAGGGGCAGTGGCTTTTATTAACGTACTGGCCGATTTGGCGAATCTGGGCTTGATTTCTGCACACGTAGGACATGATGATACAACTTTCTTTACATCATCACAACTAAATGGTAAATTTTTTGATCGAATCCAGTGTGTTAGTCTGACAACACCAGGATGACAGAGCGTTTGATGCAATTCTTTTAATCGGTCATCAGTTAACGCCGCACAATAGACTTGCCTCGATAAGGCATCTGCAACAGTATTTTGACTCCCTGGCCGGTATTTGACGTCAAAAGTATAGTTTGAAAGTTCAATCCTCCATCTCTGAATTTTATCATTCTTTATTTTACTAGCATGCCCTTGTAACATGTAAGCTACTGATTTTTGGTCAGTTACGAGGTAGAATGATCGTCCAAGTAAATAGTGTCGCCATTTCTTAAGACTTTCTATGATTGCGTAAGCTTCTTTTTCAATAATAGGGTAATTCTTCTCGCTGGCACTTAGAGATTTCGAAAAAAATGCCACAGGTCGACCATTTTGAGTTAATGAGGCAGCTATTGAAAAATCGGAGGCATCTGTTTCTACAGTGAATGTTTCATCTGGGTCGATAGCGGATAGTGAAGACTTCGATATTATGTGTTTCATTTCTTCGAATGCTAGGGCTTGTCTAGAGTCAAGAGGGTAGCTTTCAACTTGAGTTAGTGGATACAATTTATTTGAAAAGTCAGGCACCCATTTAGAATAATGTGAGAATAGCCCTATGGCTCGTTTTAGCGAAGCTGAGTCTTGAGGTAACGCCATATCAAGGAGCGGACGTAGTCGGTCCGGATCAGGTTTAACTATTCCATTATTAATGTTATATCCTAGAATACTTATATCCGTCAATGCAAACTGGCTCTTTTCTTTGTTGATAGTCAGGTGGTACTTGTCTGCGATTTCCAAGAATTTATTTAGTTTTTCGTCGTGGTCTTTCTTATCTTTTCCGCAGATGGTTATATCGTCTAGATAAGGATATATCCCATCGATTTTTGATTTTCTTATGATCAAATCTATAGCTCTTTGGAAGCATGCAACACCATTGGTGACGCCGAACGGTATACGGCAGAACTGATATAAATTTCCTGCTGCTTCAAAGGCCGTGAAGGGTTTATTTTCTGAAATAATAGGGATTTGGTGATATGCTGATTTTAAGTCGATCTTGCTGAATACTTTGAAGTTAGAAACTTTAGCTATTACTTCTTCGATGTTAGGAAGAGGATACGCGTCGAGGTAGGTATACTTGTTAACAGTTTGAGAGTAGTCAATGCACATTCTTTTTTTGTGATGCGCTCCGGCTGTCAAGAGGACCTGAGCGCGCCATGGTGATTTACTCTCTTCTATAATTCCGTCAGCTAAGAGTTTCTGAATTTCTTCCTCGATGAATTTCGCATCCTGCAGCGCAAACCTGCGAGATTTCACTGCAATCGGGTGACATTCCGGCGACATGTTGGCGAATAAATTGACAGGGTCGATAATAGCCTCTTTTAAGGCGAATAGTTTTAAGGGAGGCATAGTACCACCGAATTTAACCTCTACTGATGAATACTGTTGCAGTACGTCGTGGCCCACTATAACATCGCAGCAAAGATTCTTAATAACTCGAAATAATATCCCCGAGTGAGTTTGATTATTGAGGGTTAATATGGCAGAGCAGACTTGAGTAATATTCGTCGTGTGTGATGATGATGCCATTGAAACGCTTTGTGTCCAAGGTTTCGTAGCCAGCCCGTATTGTACAATAACTTTTTCGTCTATGAAGCTGGCTGAACTTCCAGTGTCGATCAGAGCTTTTAACTTAATTCCATTTACCTCTATAGACATAGTACATTTTTCTATTCCACTTGCCGCCAATGTCAAACACGAAGACACATCCTGTGCTTGCTCGTCATTGTTCATCACGATAGCAGCGTTTTGCGAAATGTAGCCTCTACAGACTTTGGCAAAATGCCCTTGCTTTCCACATTTAAGACAGGTGGCTCGCCAAGCTGGACACAGTCGCCGAGGGTGCCGTGGGTTTGCGCAGAAATAACATTTCTCTTCATTTTGAGATTTTGAAGGATGTGTACTGTATCCAATTTTTCGAATTGAAGCTGTAGCTGCAGCAGTAGACGTGGACTGTGTAGGAATTGACAAAGAATGGCCGACTGCGGCAGTCTGTAGTGGGCTAAAGCTTTGAGATTGTATTTGGGCAGACTCTAAAGTGCGAGCTTGAGTGTGGGCTTCATCTAGCGTTAAAGTCATATTTTCTAGGAGACGTTGACGTATTGTGGAAGATGCTAAGCCCGCAATGAATGAGTCCCTTATGAAGTCTTTTTCATATTGTTCAGCAGTAACCGCTTTAAAACTGCATTCTTTCGACAGCAACTTGAGCGATTGAAGGTATCAGTACCTTCACCATTCTGTTGACGTCTAGAAGACAAATTATGGCGTGCAAAAATTTCACTCTTCGGCTTCACAAATAAACATTCCAACGTTGATATGGCATTAGTATAATCACTCGACTGAGCAATATATTCATAAATATTCGGCGCTATAAGATTAATAAGCAGTTTATATTTTACCGCATCAGTTTCGGCTTTGCATTCTTGAAGGAAATTTTCGAAAGTCTTTTTCCAGTGTAGCCATTTTGGACCATTGTGACTATCCATCGGGTCCGCTTCAAATCTGTCAGGCTTAAGATACTTTTCCATTTTCGGTAATGCTTTTTTACAGAAGCAATTAATATACCTTAGCATAATAAATTGACATAGTATTAGAATAAAGACAAACCTGAATCTTAGGTTTTATTATGCTAAAGAAACGACATACAATGAATTCAATGACAAATTGACAAAGTCAACAACATGACAACCTGATACATATTGTCAAAAAACGTAAGGCTTTTTTTATAAAAATCAGAAACTAAAAATAGACAGTAAATTTCACAGTTTTTCACGTATAACGCAGCTAGCACAACTTTTTTTTGCTTGCAAAATGTGGTTTTATACTGCCCTATGGTGTCTAAATATCATACCAAAAATGCAGCTTTACTACATGTTTTGCGAGTTTAATGTACGATTTGACCGTACTATTAGTCACCGTACAATATTTATTTTATGAACGGTCATAATACTGTACATAGGTCACTAGATAAGTTCTGCAACAAATAACCATACATGAAACAAAAATACATACAAATATATTGCAGAACTTATCTAGTGACCTATGTCCTTCACCAATACCAAACTTGTATCGAAACAATTTTAAATGCTACAACAATAATGTGAAATAATAGTTATAAATCATCCTTGTAATTGCTTTCAAAGCGTTTCAGATTATGCTCCGAAAAATGCTGACACAGGCATAATTGACGGGTTATTCTGGTGGCGGTGACTCTATTCAACCTTATTTGTCATATTTAGTAGGTAAACAACTTTCTGATCTATGAAGATTAAAACTACTCAATACTTACTTACTCACTTATCAAGGCTCGGAACCGGTTTTTTTCGAAAACCTCGAAATAGCCCAATATTTAAAATGTTTTAAATATATTCTTTATGTAGTACTCAAAATGTTACGAAATTACCAACGTCGTATTTTTAAATTACTCCATTAACAAAGAATTGATACACCGAAGAACAAAAAAGAACGAAATGCGATTTCGTTCTTTTGTATGGAGTAAAAACCGGTATCCGAGCCCTGTCAACTTATTACCTACTTACTTATTAAACTCACTCACATTTGGTATGAACCAAATTTGAGTGAATTTAGTAAAACGTCCCACTTTGTCGTTTGCCATGAAGCCGCATTGTCTGTTTATTCATATGAAGATACAAGGAATTCTCGTCTTTATGGTAAGCGACAAAGTGGGACGTTTTACTAAAAACTAACACAAATACACTTTTATGCTCTAAAACTGCCATGTTTGCCTATGACCGACCAAGATCTTAAAATATTATATTTAGAGTTATATTTTAGTCAAAAGTTATGGGATCGATTTATTTTTAAACAAGGACATAGGTGTTCACACTTAAAAAATATTCAATAATGCAGTAATTTGTGTTTCAAACGTCTCATACTCACGATTCGTTTAAAAATCTGCATCTCATGTCTTGGTTTCAATAAAGATCTGGATAATGGTAACACACAGTACCTATACTTTATCTGCTGGCTTGCTATCGCGAACACCGAACTTCGTGAATTTGGGGGATCTATCCCTGTCATTCCAACGAAGGCGTCATTAGAGTGACAGAGAAAAATCACCGAAATTCGCGAAATTCGGTGTTCGCGGCAGGTCTGTGTAACCACTCATTTGCTTTGAAATTTTGGTTGAGCTTTATTCCTATGTAAAATAAGAGTGACAGTTGGTAACCACAGTTACCAAAAGTGCATGGGCAAAACATGAATAAATCAAAAATTTGGGAACCTTTTGTGTCTGCTTTTTAGAATACCACAAAACTATTTATAAGCATTTCAGATAAACCCGTCCCTTATTTCTTGTATTTCGAATAACCCTTCAGCCGCGCATATTTCAGCCCGGTATAACAGTATGTCAACGCCATTCCGTTAAGCCCAGTTATGGGGCCGTTATAATTTTAACCTGTATTATTTTATATTCACCCATTATCGGCTTAAGCTGGGTATTTATACTCTCCACGTGTATTAACACGTTTGCTTGTCGTATAATTTGTTATACTTTGTCCTATCGTGTATTTATTTTTGTTTTTTAACTGTAAATGTAATTTACGAGTGTAATGTTTATTTGGTGGGTTTACTGGTGTAAATAGAGATTTGGTGTGTTTTGCAAGTAATCAGAGCGACGAAAACAGATAAATGCGCTTACATTGTAGGTGTAAATATGTATTTACCTATAATAAACGGAGCAGGCGAGCCATTTAGGGCGGTCACATACATACGGAGTTCCGTTTCGGAGTTTCGATTCGAAATACTGTTTCGGAATTCCGTAAATATATCACACATATACGTTTATTTCCGTTCGGAATAAAGAGGCTCAGTTGAACGACGCTAGAACTTGAGTTCAGACGTTTGGCATTATGGACGAAGATTTTCTTATTGCGATAACACTGTTGCTATACCTGGCAAAGAAAAAGAAAATACGTCGCCGTTACTGGGTACATTCTCTTTAACACACAAAGATTGCGAACAAGTCAATATTATGTAAAAAGGGCCACATTGCGTGATAATCCTGATATTTTTTTCGAATACTATCGTATGACTATAAACTATTTCGAAGAGTTATTAAATAAAATAAGACGAAAAATCACGAAAATAAAATAATAGGAAAAATCATATGCGTGGGAGCAGATAAACACCTGTACGCTTCGGTCGTGCGACGCACACTGACTGGCGTTCCGTTCGGGATTTCCGAATGTGTGATGCGACTCGTTCAAAATGTATGCAAAAGTTGCGTTCGGAACAGCTTTTTTTCGTGCGGGATTCCGAATGCATAGATTTTCATACGGAATCTCGAATCAGATTAAATTTCGAACGGAATACGACTGTTTGTATGTGGCACTTTCATAGATTTGTATGGATTTAATGCGTTCGATATTACGAATCGATATTTCAAATCGAGATTCCGAGGCGAAATTCCGTATGTATGTGACCGCCCTTATTGTCCTCATTTAACTATTTGATATGTAATAAAACGCGTTAATTTGGCTAAAGCCTCTAAAAAGTCCAAAGAGGAAACTAATAAAAATATGTAAATCATAAGTTCCTTTTTTTAGCCCTCCGGCCGGCAAACAGCAATTTGGCGGCCGCTGCGGTAAACTGAGTTGCCGCCTGCCGGCTACGTTGAGCAGAAAAATAATATACCTACATACCTCGGCCGTTAAATGGGAAAGCCTCGGATCACATGTTTATCACATTACGGGACATCCGAGACATTTCCCACTTAAACGGCCTTGGCATGTAATCTACTATTAATATCAAATTGTATTCACTACTTATGTAATACATACCTATTTATACCTAAGCCTTTAAGCTGATAACGACGACTTTCCGGGTAAATATATTACCTCTGTATCATAAATTTTTTTCTTCAATTGACGAAAATGATAAGTTTACCAAATCGTTATCGTTATCTTTGTTTTTATTATATTTCTTATATGTAGCAGTTCAGTTAGAAGCGGTCCAGTATCATTCGGTTATTTTCAAATGCTACTTCGCATACAATATTAATCCGTTGGGAGGTACCTACATTAAACTTACTTTATATTAAATACTCTGATCAAAATTGGCGAATCCCTTAAAAGTAAATCCAAGAAACCCGAGCGCCCGCCATAAATTTTACCTAATTATCCCCAAACCAATTTGATTTTGACATGATCGTAACTAACTAATAATAATGAAAGCAATTATAACCGTGTCACATTCGATGGAGGATGGAAATAATTACGCTGATACAATATTAATAACAGTGGATGAGGAAGGAATTCTGTCTCTTGCCGAGACAAATGTAGTATTAATGAGTGCGTCGCTCGCTGACTGCGCGTAGATATTAAAAGATCAGAGACTGTTAGGAAATTCTTTTAGTATCCTAGCGACCCGCCCCGGCTTTGGACGGGTACATTGGTACAATACGGATACTTCTTCTTGATCCACTCTGTAATCGGTTAAATATATGACACTCCGGCATGCTTAGCCAAGTCACCAATCGCTAACGCTTAGTAGCGTATCGTAGTTTTTCCTCCCTGTCACTCTTTCATATTAGTGCGACAAAGACAGTTAGCTGCCTTTCGCTTACGATTGACGATTAAGCGTTAGCGATTGGCAACTTCTCTAAGCACCCTGGGCCACATATATTATCATTATCACCTTGATGTACACATATTTAAGCAAATACATAATTCATTCATCATCACTCTAAATATTTGATAATACCGCTTCAAAATCCACATTGCGTAATTTTAAAGATTTAAACATACATAGCGACAGACTGCAAGTTTGTTTTGTAGTATGTAGTAATTACTTCAATGATATTTATCGATATTATAATGGAATATAATTATGCATTACAGATATACGTAAGTAAATGCACTGAAAAATACTACTTTAACATTGTAACCGTTTTAGTGATTACTTTATATGGTATTTTAAATGATCAATAATCAGTAATCACAGTGACTTTTTGTAATAATGCGGCATTCCCCAAATTCAATTTTGTACAATTTATATTTATTTTTTAATATGAGTAGGGTTATACTTTCATTGCCCTCTCCATCGCTCGTTGAGTGACTCTGAGCCTCCTAATGAGTACAATAGTGAACGACCACGTTTCAGATCCGTAAGTAATCACTGGCAACACACACTGGTCGAAGACTTTCGACTTGAGACACTGCGGTATATTGGACGAGAAGATATTGCGTAGTCTCCCGAACGCCGCCCAACCCAGTCTGATTCGACGATTGATCTCCTTCTCGAAGTTGGACTTACCCAGCTGGACTGTTTGTCCCAGGTATACATATTCGTCAACAACTTCGAGTGTAGAGTTTCTAACTTTCACTGGAGTTGGTATCACATGGACGTTCGACATGATCTTCGTTTTGTCCATGTTCATCTTAAGACCAACATCTTCAGAGACTCTACTGAGATCATCGAGCATAGTACTTAAGTCCTCCATGGTCTCAGCCATGACCACTATATCGTCGACAAACCGAAGGTGAGTGATGTACTCGCCATTGATGTTAATTCTCGGGGTTTCTCTGCGAGATCGCATCAGGAATGACGAGATCCGCAGAAGAACGAAAGTGACTGACGTAGCCCGAAGAATCGCCAGGTTGAAGTGGCAGTGGGCTGGCCATATTGCCCGGAGGACCGATGACCGGTGGGGTCGGCGTGTTCTCGAGTGGCGACCACGCACTGGACGGCGCAGCGTGGGAAGGCCCCCCACACGATGGAGCGACGACCTAGTAAAGGTTGCGGGTGTCCAATGGATGCGGACAGCTCACGACCGATCTTTGTGGAACTCTCTGGGGGAGGCCTATGTCCAGCAGTGGACGTCAATTAGCTGATGATGATGAAGATGATACTTTCATTGTACGATAATATTTACTAGATTACTAATAATATTATTCATTGGCTACCTCTATCGACATAAAAACGAAATGAAAATAGTTGAATCCATACTCAGTCCATAATATTTTATGTTAATAAGATAAGGCACAATAATATAAGAAATTGTTGTATATTATGAAGTAGAACAACAATTTAACGTGCTACATTGTTCTATGTGTAAGTTGATCACACAAAAATATTAGTACCTAATTCGAGATTCCATAAAATTGTATCCGACAAAAATAACCCCATACTCATAATGTTCCTACTTTTCTTACTATTAAGTGTTTCGTTCATTTCCAACAGGATGAAATTAGAACTCTCTGTCCCATACGGTACTCTGTAGCTACCGGCGTCCGGCACGGGCAACGCGCGTGTGACGTTTAATTTTGTTTGGAAATGATTGATGAAGCCGTTCATTTTCATACTTTTGTGCAGGAATCATTTGATCTGACTGGGGCAAAGCGCTATTCCATATTCCTACTATTCCTATTCTACTTGTAGAAACGGCTCTTAAGGCGCGTGCAGACCAAAAGATCATTCGCTGTTCTATCCCCCTACTCTACGAAATTCGATCGTAACGCGAAACGTGATTCGTTGATTTCGTAGAGTGGGGAAATAGAACAGCGAATGCTCTTTTGGTCTGCACGCACCTTCACTCATAATCTTAACGGCGAAATGGCGTAAGGGTAGGGGATCTTCTAAATTAATTGACTCTGCGAATGGTTAAAATAATTAAATTTCATAATGATTTCGATAAAGCTGCAGATAAATTTAATGAAAATTAATTATCCATATTTTAAAGACAAACGGGTCTTAATCGCGTAAACTTACGTTTAATTATATCCTAAATATCATAATTCTCTGAAGAACAGAGCACATGACCTTTGTGACCCTGAATTTCTAGAAATTGAGATGTCGCACGTTCAGGAGGTTCTGAAGAGAAATGGCTACATAATGAACAGACGGCAACCTAGACGAACACCGAGGAAGAAACATCCAGATGTTGCAAGGCGACCAGCATTTTTGCCTTATGTCAGGGGTGTAACGGACAAAATAGGTACGCTCTTGAATAAGTATTCCATACCAACCGTTTACATGCCGTTATCAAAGGTGGCAGGGCATCTAAGGTCGCCTAAGGATGTTTTACCTTACCACACACCGGGCGTTTATAAAATCGATTGTAGCTGTGGTAGTTCCTATATTGGGGAAACCAAACGCACCATAGCGGAAAGGGTCAAGGAACATCGGCTGTCCCAGATCAAAGCCTAGTAAGTGTATTTAGCGAAATTTTACAGGAGAGACAAATAAACATTTTGTTAAAAAAAAACAGTAGCAGAGACTTTTATCTCACAAGACTTTGTCTTATATAAAGAAGTATAACTTGCTTTATAAGACAAACTATTGAAACTTAATATATTATGTATCTTTTTAGAACTTTTATGTGCCTTACTAACAACTGATTACAAAAAAATAATAGAAATGTTATGTCAATTAGAAAACTGAAACCTAGTAAGTGGTACAAAAATGGTAAATTTTACTGCTTGTAAGCAGTAAACTCTTAAAATGTCAAATATAAAATCAAGCAAATGCTTACTTTGAAATCCGGATTAGGATTACCATTTTAATAAGGTAAAGGTAAAATTGTAGTATAGTGCATTGGGGTAATTTCAAACTACAGAAATTCTGCTCGGGTAATTTCGGAATGAATCTTTATTATGATAAAAATAACGGTGTGTTTTATGGTAATTTCATATAAGACGACTTATGAAATGACTGCAAAGCACCCTATTTAATTGCAATCTAGGGGATTTCAATGATTTTGAAATTACTGACTACCAGTCCTTTCCCGCAGAGCTTCGCTGCAAAGTACTTGCTAACAATTTACTACACATTGAAACTTCCCAAAAACATCATTCTAAGCCGATAAATGTCCACTGCTGGACATAGGCCTCCCCCAGTAGGGTCATTGCCATAACGAATCATTTTATTTAAAGTTGTCTCGCACTTGTTTTTTGTTTTTGTAACTTTTAATATGATTTCCACTCAGTATCGCGAGCACTTTCGATCCTGATAGGAGAAAATTTTGGTATCATCTTCTGCTACGAGTGTAATTGTGCATACCATTCGAATATCACGACTACACACGCGACTATCGGCTTACCAGCGAAAATAAAAAATTAAAACGGCAATAAACATTCAATCAGCAATAAGTTTTTCAAAAACTGTTGTACGAAATATCATTTGATATTCACAAGTCTTTACGGTGAAGGAAAACATCGTAAGGAGACCTGCAGACACCTGCGAAGAAATTCCAGTGTGTATGTGAAGTCCCCAAAAAGTACTGAACCAGCGTCGGGACCACGCAAAATAGGCACGTTTGATGTCGAGTTGTGGAAAGAAATGACAAACACAATATAATAGCAACAAGGCCAACTAGTATTGACATTATTTGATTTGTTTTATCAATACCTTCGTCGCAATTTGAAGCTTCTGATAATTTGTCCAGGGTTCTTTTATAGAGAGACAACGGACAATACCGACAAATAATGCACGACCGTAATGATAGTGACGTTATGAATTATCGAAGATCCAATTTTGTTTATTATCAAATAGTACAATTTTTTGGTCGGTTTTTTGTCGGTTAACAACCAAAACGCCCTATACCAATCGTCAGTAGAAACTAAAATGATTGTAAACAAAGCCTAAGTAATTGCATAATTCCATAATCGCGCACTTTTAGAACACAATATTGGTCTCGTCACCAACTTAAAACCTTAAGCCTTGAGTTCACATACACTTTTAGTTAAAATCATTAATATTTTGGCCACTTTGATGACGCTGCTGCCCGTCATCGATCGTCGATAAATAAATGGTCAATATCAATTCAATTCCTCAGTCGACTCTTACGACACCCGCGGGGCGGTGACAAAAACCGCAGGCAGGGAGCGCGGGAGCGGCGACCATTAGAACGCATACTTCACTCATTACTGACTTGATAGGTTTTATTTATTGTTATATTTGAATTCCTTGTACGACCCTTCGGCAATTATTAAAATCAAAAACCTAGTAAGGGACAATTTCCATATTCAAAAACCTAGTGTGTTCCATTTACAAACTCAAAAACCTAGTATAGCATGCAGTTGCCAGGTTTTTGGACTTGAAAATGTTACTTAATAGGATTTTGAATATGTTGGTGGCATGTAAGAAATGCCCTTGCTAGGTTTGGTGGGTCTCGTAACTTTGATTCTAATTGAGATAGAAATACAGGTGTTTTTGCATTAGACGCAGCTCAGCATTTGGGGCAGATACATTAAAAAAACGTATTTTGACAAAAAATGTCCCTTGCTAGGTTTTGATTTGGGACAGCCGACATATCACGGCTGTTAAAAAGCGTCAAACGAATGAGTCTGCTGTGGCCGAGCATTTGTTGGAGTCCGGACCTAACCACTGGATTGAGCTCCATAACCCGAAAGTACTCTCAACCGAGCGTATACATCATAGCCGAAAAGTACGTGAAGCTATTGAAATTAAGAAACATCGGAATTTTAATCAAAATGAGGGGCAAGGAATCTCATCCGCGTGGAATCCCGTGATTTACAAATGTAAGCGTGGTGAAACATCCATTTTAAAGCCATTGGATGTTGTGAGTGTTGTGTGTAGGCCTAGTGACAACCCTAGCCTAGAAGTGAATAATCAAGATCAAGTGCGGGTAGTTCGAAAAACCCGCGCCTCTGCCTGTGACCACGGGTGTAACGTCATGCCCGAAACGTCAGGATATAATTAAACGTAAGTTTAAGCGATTAAGACCCGTTTGTCTTTAAAATATGAGTGAGAATCGTGAAAGTTTAAATCAAGAAAATTAATTATGCCAGTTATTTTTAGTTTCATGTTTTTAGTTACAATTTTCTTTCTTTGTTATTCTTTAGCCACGTTACGTTAGGTGGGATGCTTATAGTAGCAGAATACATAGAGTTTCCTCTCATGGTCAACTCGTGGTAAGAACACGGGTTTCTGTATTAAAGTAGGGACTGTTCTCAGTACAGTAGATACAGGTAAATTCACGAAAGCTGGCACGAATGGATCGAGTAAGTGGCAGAATGTATCTATGTGTGGATGTCAAAATGATAGATACAGGTTGGTATAGCAGGGCCGATTACACACAATGATAGATGTCATTCATTTCATTCATTCTATTCGTGCCAGCTTTGGTGAATTTACCTGTAGGTACCACTACCATACCAACTCATTCACGCCCAAAAAATCTTTTTTTTTTTTACAAAAGAAGCTGAGCTCACATTCTTTAGTACAGTCGCCATCAGAAATATTGGAGCTGACCGAGTGCTCACAAAAATCTAAACAGGCCCCTATTATCATGGCGTTAGAGTACATGTACAAATATTTTTGAGCACCATGGCCTCTCCGGTATGATGGTGATTGTACTTGAAAACACTCAGCTGGACTCAGATTATTGGCATCTTTTTTAAGAGACACTTACCTTATTCCTACTTAGAATAAAAATATGCAGGGACGTCGATAACTAAAACACATAAACAACGTTATTGGATAATCCCGCAATATCGTAACAGATGTGCTTACCATAGAAAAAATCAACTGCGAAAGACTCTGGTTGTCACGGGATTCGAACCCGCTTCTTCTTGATTGCTGGGCCCACGTGCTTCCAATTACACCAGACGACCTTCCGTGAATCACAGCGAATTTAGTCAATGGTATTGTCAAGCTAATCACTCTCTCACATCTGTACTTAATGTTTCGCAGGTACTACAACCTTAAGCCACTCAAAGACGCGTGTCTACCACAATTGTCCGCAAACTCGACAACTCTCCGTTGCGTTGAATTTGCTATAGAGGCCGCTGTAATAACGTAACGTAAACGTTATTGGAATCAATCCATCGTAGCGATTTTTATTATATTCGCGTTATATCCAAACAAAGTCGTAGATTTTAAACAACACAAAAAGCTTCAATAAACCAATGCCAGATATGCGGGTGTCATTTCGTCGCGTCACATTGTCAGTGCCCAAAATGAACCAATATTGACTTGAAGGGTATATACGGGTCCGTCCATCCAGCAATACATTAAACATTGACAGTATGCCAAGCTAAAATTATATCTTTAACATCCATGGTTAATCTGTGTGACAGATTTTACTGCCCGACATTGGTGGAGTCAAAAATTTAAGTTTATGATATAACTAGCGTACCGCCCCGGCTTTGCACATAAAAACCTTCCTCTTGAATCTCCTATTAAGAACTCTACCTATTAAAAAATCTCACCAAAATCTGTTGCGTAATTTTAAAGATTTAAGCGTACAAAGGGACATAGGGGCAGAAAAAGTGACTTTATTTTATACTATATAGTGATGATGGTTCTAGATACTGTATAATCTTGTAATTGTAATTATTAATTTAAAACTGAGTGGAATGAAGAGTATTTTTAAGCAGTGTATGACTGTGAATATAAATACGTACTCGTATAATACGTACATACAAGCTTTGAAATAGCTATTGACTGTTCAACTAGATATAATAATATGTACCATGTATATCACTTAGTTTTTTTTCGGTATTAGAATTAAATTATACACACACCGTTAGTCCAATTGGTCATCTTTAATCTTAAAGCTCATGGACTTAGATAAATTATAAATATTAGATGTCATATACCAAAGAAAAACGACCAAGATCACCTATGTCCGAGGTGGGGATCGAACCCACGTACTCAGCTTTCGCGGCTGATGCCTGTACCCCTCGGCCACTCGGTCTTAGCAACCACCGGTCAAATTTCTCGGGTATATGCAATCCCTTACAAGGCTAGGCGCCTTTGACCATTCTCTAAGGGCAAGCACTAACTACATGCCTGCACCTCCTATTTAGAATACTTTACAGTTTCTAGAATAGCTAGAGAGAGATGGTGCTGCCATCTATTGAACATATTGTGAAAACACAAATCAAATTATTTATTAACTAAATATTTTTATTTGTACTTTCAATTTTTCTCCAGTAGTCACACTACTTAATACTATACAAATTATAAATATTAGATGTCATATACCAAAGAAAAACGACCAAGATCACCTATGTCCGAGGTGGCGATCGAACCCACGTACTCAGCTTTCGCGGCTGATGCCGCGCTAGTTAGAGCCCTTAGGATCTTTCCTGTGAGATCAGACGTGCTGTGGACGGATGCCAAAAATGCAGGAGAAGCCACACATGAAATTTTTCGTATCCCTAAACCCCCATACCGAATAGGGAGGGATGCTTGGGACCAGGAACGCTCCGTTAGCTGAATATTTAGAATTTTTTCTATGGTAATTTTGATTAAGTCGTCTAAAGGTGTTAATAAATTAATATTTTTCCAGAACGGACAGCAACGGAGCACGGATGTCAATTTATTGACAAAAAGACAAAACTTAAGAATCGCAAGAGCATAATGAGGGCTAATTTCGAGTAGACGATTTGCGTGATTTTGGAATTTAGAAATCGAGTTAGAAATATAATCGGGAAAGGATTCTTCAAAAATAGGTAAACCCAGGAGGCAAAGTGAATATTTGTCTACTATTTTTATACCAGGAGTCAGACGATCAAATTTGGATTTTAAAACAGTCAAACTATAGGAAGTCTTTTGAATAAAGAGTTCGCATTTACTATAATTTAGTTCTAAACCAATATTGTCAAAATTAGTTTAGTTAGTTCGACTTAGATAAAATTAGGGAGAAATAAAATTTAATGTTTCATAACAATTTGAAAGATCACTATGAATTGTTCCATCTTGCTGAAACACACTAGTTTGATATTAAGTCCTGGATATCTATTTATATATATAAAGCTCACTAATTTGAGTGCGATATAGCAACAAAGCATAAATAAAAAAAGCACGTGAACTTTTAAATTAATACACTTAAAAACGGCCTAATATCCCCATACGACGAAAAAATAATTAAAACCAAAAGCTAATTGAGCGAGACGGGCAATACAAACGCTAATGACCATACAAACATACATTGTGTGTATTGCATGTCAAAACATGCCGCTATCACCATTACAATATTTATTAAAAAGGGCATAAGTCTCATGAAATTTGTATGAAACTTGTACCCTTTTTCATTAAAGGTACATTAAGCTATACTGTGGGAATATCAATATTGTTTCGTCGGTAGTAGTGTACCTATAAGAAGCTTGGCTGATTTGTCATAAACAAAACAAAATATAAAAACAAGAAAACTTCTAATAGGCAAAATACTTAATGACTTAGGTAGGTTTAAGACATTTGATGTTCCATATTGAAATAATAACGAAAGTGGTACTAAGGTCAATGTAGATAATACCGTCTACGGGAAAGTCCGTCTACCAACTGATTTTCACCCCTAACTCGACAATATGAGACGCACATGACGGACTTTCCTTACAAATAAAATATGCCGGAATTACCCACACTAACCTTATGTAAATTCTCTGTGGCAGGTACCTACTATTAGATACAACAGTAAACCTAGCCAAGATGCCATTCTGCAATCGTATACGATAAGCGATAAGAAATAAATGTATAAGAGTGACAGATTCGAACGAAAATACACTTGACTATTTCTGTACATTATTAATATTATGACTTATCGTTTATCGAATGTCATTTTGGCTAGGCGTGCAGCGGCCCTACTGCGAACACCGAAGTTCTTAAATTTCGGGGATTTTTTTCTGTCACTCTAATGACGTCTTAGTGGGAGTGATAGGGACAAGTCCCCGAAATTTGCGAACTTCGGTGTTCGCGGTAGTAGGCCAGATCGTTTACTTAAGTTTTTCACCTAGGTTTGTCAAATAATATAGGTCCAGGTGCTTTTTTTTCATAGAATATAGGTACTGCAAACATGCTACTTACAAATATTTAAAAAATATTTATGGAATTTTTTTTATTAATTACAATTATGAAGCATATTTGGAACTAATTAATTAATACAATACATTAATATGTATTTTTAAATTTTATTGATAATTACATAAACTGAACAATTTTATACATCATAAATAAGCACACTTAAAATAACAAAATCATTCTATTATTAACTAGTCACTTAAACAACACGATACAACATTTATATAAATAAATAAATCTAGTCCTAAATAATACTAAACTAAACATATACCTAATAAATGACATCAACAAAATTCGCTCCGCGGGTCCCCACATACGAAGGTGCCCATCACGCTCGCCGCGTTACCGCGTTGAACTGCAATGGACAGCCTCTGCAAAAGGAAAGCCCCGGAGCGAGGATCGAGCCCACTATCTCGCAAACGCCTCCCCAGTTGCCCGAGAAAAACCTTCGCCTCAGACCCCCAACACCCAGTGGATTCCACCGCCAGCGGCACAAATAAATAGTTAGGGATAGTCGCGTACTTCTCTCGCTTACGAGCTGCCGCCAGCTCCGCCGCAGCGCCACCCATTGCCACAGTACGGCTAATATAAGAAGCCGCAAAAGTGCTAACGCAGGTGGCGTCCCAAAGCAAGCATTTACCCTTTTCCCAGGGAACCAATGTAAGGCCATCTGGCCGCTTACCATCGGACCGACTTAAGCCGGGAGGTTCGAGCACACAAGGGACTCCAGCGGAGACCAGTGCCTTCCTAATGATATCATTGAGGGCATGGTGGCGTGGAAACCTCCCGGCACACCGGCAACAACTCAATGCGTGGTGACCGTTACTTTCGACCCTAGCGCCACAGATGCAAACATGAGGTTCACATACACTACAGCCGAGCCGAAGAGCAACAGCCACACGCATCGAGTTGCTGTCCAGGAGGGTACCCAAATGGGGGGAGGGGAGGGCATGAAGCCACGCTCCGGACTCAGGCTGCGACACCGCATTTATTCTCGCTCTATCGACACCAACCACAGCCTCCAACAAGCCGTCAAAAACCCGCTTCACACCCGTGCTATCCCACGCCCTCTGACGGTATTTCTCCTCCGGAAATGGCGTACCCGGGTTGAGAGCCAACCAAACCCCAAAATCACAGAAATGCATAGTAAGACGAGGTTTTTATAATGTTGATGATGAAATGTTGCTTTTTTTGCATTGTATGAAATATTTAAGGAAATTACAATACAGTAGGTACGATTTTTAAATGCACTACTTTCGCATTCTAAAATATTTTTAATTGACGTCTGTTTCTCGTATTTTAATTTACAGGTTATCACTCATCACACACACTACATACTAACACTAAGATATTTAAACTGTTTTGTATTTATTGCTACGCAATAAAACAGCTTGGCATGTTCTCTATTCCTCCTCTATATCGTTGACGTATTAATCTCTTCGCTGAAAATATTTATCATATCAAAAGAAACTAAAACAACCGTCTATAACAGCTTAAGTCCTTTCCAAGCGCAATTTTACTTAATACCTTATTCGACTAACATACCAGAATTAAGAACATCACTTCGCACGATAATAATTAGAGATGAAATATTATACAAATAAAATATTTTCCGAGAAATTATAAAGTGTCGTTTCGGCGAAAGCTTGAATGTGTTTAATGATGCATGCCTTATTTGTTTTGATGATGAGTGGATATCATCTCGAAGTTTTCGAATTAATTATTTATTTTATGAGTCGGCAAAGATACACTAATAAGTAGACTATTGTTAATGATTACATACGTACCTATTTATCATACTAACTCATTTTCTTACCTATTAAATTTAATAATTATTAACTCTACATCGCGGATTTAATACTTACTCAATCAAAGAACAGAGTCACAGTCTTCCTACAACTATACGTAATGCCATGTCCATAGACAATTTTATATAGTGTTGAGATTGTATATAGTTTTTATACAATTTATTTATACTTTTTTATTGCTTTTATTTTTCTTCTTATTCTTTGTTTAAAAAATATGTCAAAATACGAAAATGTAAATATGTTCTTAATGTTCATGTCAGTCGTCAATAAACCTTTGCTATACAGTACACACAGTCAGTTGAAAATGTAAATATGTTCTTATTGTTCATGTCAGTCGTCAATAAACCTTTGCTATACAGTCACACAGTCAGTTGAAAATGTAAATATGTTCTTATTGTTCATGTCAGTCGTCAATAAACCTTTGCTTTACAGTACACACAGTCAGTTGCTTGATTTACTTTTCTCGGCTTTACTATCGTTTGCTTCTTAAAAAATATAGTATATCTCTGATCGATTGATCATGCAGGAAACGTAAGGATTTTATGGTTATACACCTAAAGATTATTGCAAATTCAATTCACTCATATTTAAGCTAACTTAACAAATAAATAATGAAATCAAATAGTTATTTAATGTATAATAGTAGGACAGAACCCTTGATAAAATCTACATCACGTCTACATTTAAACACGGTAAACCTAGGTGAAAAACTTAAGTAAACGATCTGGCCTACTACCGCGAACACCGAAGTTCGCAAATTTCGGGGACTTGTCTCTATCACTCCCACTAAGACGTCATTAGAGTGACAGAAAAAAATATTCAGAATATATATTATGATGTACAAAATTGTTCAGTTTATGTAATTATCAATAAAATTTAAAAATACATATTAATGTATTGTATTAATTAATTAGTTCCAAATATGCTTCATAATTGTAATTAATAAAAAAAAATTCCATAATTTTTTTTTAAATATTTGTAAGTAGCATGTTTGCAGTACCTATATTCTATGAAAAAAAAGCACCTGGACCTATATTATTTGACCGCTAAATAAATAAATGTCCTTCCATTAGTTACTCCGGCCGTAAACATTAGCGTCCTATTTTCTAAGAAAGCCGCTTGTACTGCGGAGTTGTAAATAATATAAAATAATAAAACTGTGTAATCCTCGCGGTAACCGAATAAAATAATATAAAGTAACCCCCTTATTCATAAACGTTTGTTAACTTAACAAGCCGCTAATAATTGTTTGTCCCTTTTGGTCTTAACAATGTGTCCATAAGAGCAAAAGGGACAAACCATTATTAGCGGCATGTTATGTTAACAAACGTTTATGAGTAAGGGGGTAAGTCACTAGAGATTACTAAGGCCAGCCTTACACCTGTAAGTTCTTACGTAAGTTATAGGGCGAGAGAGGTGAATATCACTATCTCATTCCTTAGTATAGCCACTAAGGAATGAGATAGTGATATTCACCTCTCATTCCTTTGTATAGCTCCGTCCCTATAACTTACGTAAGAACTTACAGGTGTACGAGCGCTCTAAATGTGCATGCAGACCAAAAGAGCATTCGCTGTTCTATCCCCCGCTCTACGAAATCAACGAATCACGTTTCGTGTAACAATCGAATTTCGTAGAGTAGGGGTATAGAACAGCGAATGCTCTCTTGGTCTGCACGCACCTTTACGGCAAAATCGTGGTAGCGGCTCTGTACCATCAGCTTCGTGTGAGGTATGTAATTTTAACCTACAGTAGAGTTTATTTAAATAATTAAATAAATGCCGCTTTTGCGGTGATAAATTTGGTTCTACAGCCAATGAAAATACGAGAAAAACAAATAATGAAATTACTTAATGCGGTCGTGACACAGGTCACGATTTCACTTTAAAAGTAATCAGAAGCCAAATGATATTTGCGGTGCAGGATTATTTGTTAAGTTTACATTTTATAATCTTAGCATAATTGTATGTATAGCCTTTCACATGCACAATCGACGATGGTTGCTCAAAATATCTTAGGGGTGCTTAGCCAAGTTGCCAATCGCTAACGCTTAATCGTCAATCGTAAACGAAAGGCTGCTAACTGTCTTTGTCACACTAATATGAAAGAGTTACAGTTAACTACGATACGCTACTAAGCGTTAGCGATTAAAGCGTTAGCGTTAGATACAGGTAAATGACTTGGCTAAGCATCCAGGTTTATATTGTCATGACGTTACGAGTAGAATAATAAATAAATAAATATCTTGGGACATCTTACAAAAATCGACCTAGTCCCACGGTAAGCTCAATTAATGCTTGCGTCGATATAATATAACAGATAGATACATATAGATACTTAAATACTTCGTAGGCAGGGTCACTATCAACTAGGCTACAGAGGCTGGCAATGCATTTTTAGATATTTTTGAGCACCGTAGCAGCTCACACACACACACACACACACACACACACACACACATACACACACACACACATACATACACACACACGCACACACATCACCAGCCTATAATCAGTCCACTGCTCGACAAATGCCTCTCCTCTTACCTAAGCGTATGAACGCATGAAGGTGCATTTAGACCAAACGAGCGTTCGCTCATTCTATCCCCCACTATGTAAAAAGGTGCTGCCCATCATCAATCCTTAATAAATGAATGGTCAGTGTCACTTCAATCCCTTAGGGTGAAGACATTTATCAGCATGCGTACGCATTTTGTTTATAGAAAATGTCAGTTTAGTATGAGACCGCGTCCAGCATTCCGCACGCGTAGGTACGCATGCTTATCCGTTTCATACGAGTATTAAACGGCCAATTTCTTAAGTCAAAATGCTTAAGCATGCTAATATATGTGTCTTCACCCTTAGTCGACTCTTTCGACACCCGCGGGAAGAGTTGGGTTGGTGACAAATGAATTCTTATATCTC
The DNA here is from genome assembly GCA_025490895.1 of Thaumatotibia leucotreta. Lineage (NCBI taxonomy): Eukaryota > Metazoa > Arthropoda > Insecta > Lepidoptera > Tortricidae > Thaumatotibia > Thaumatotibia leucotreta. Next base: position 30,194 of record JALPQI010009164.1, read on the forward strand.
ATAGTCATTAAGTCCGCAATCGAAGTTTTTGAAGAAGAAATTCAATTGTCAGTCTTTTCAATTTCCCTGTCTCTACTCCGTGCGCTTTCTTTGCTTCGTTTATTTTGGCATCTCCACCAATTTTACGAGTTCCATGCACATTGCACCCGCTTACTAACCAATTCATTGCACTTTTTATTTACTCCTCGCCACACATAAATTGAATTTATTATTTTAGTGTCAACATGTTTGGGATGCAATTCAAGCGGTTTACCAAAATATTTAGGTACGTTATTTATTTACCATGCTAGTATGTCGTTTTATAGTATTTAGTTTGTTAGTGAGTATCAAAAAACATCTTTATTTTATATTTTAGGAATAAGCTAAAATACTAAGGGCTTGTTGAATCCCCGAATAAAATATATCTGTCAGATGAATGTTAGCTGTCCTTTTATTTTGTATGCCTGGGAAAAATAACAGTGATAATTTTATCTGATGTATATCCGGGAATTTATCCGGGAAGTATGAAACAGGCCGTAAGTATACTGTTCCTAAATAGAAAACAAAAAAAAATCAAGCCTTCCAATATATTATAATAGCATTTTTAATACGACTATTATTTCATTAAATAATATTTAAAAAAGTCTAAACGATTTAAACATTTATATATTCAGAAGCGTTATACTCTCATAGCTTCTTTGAATAAATGATTAGGTACTAAATAATGTAAGGTGATTTATGCTTAAAAATGTCCTCTAAAGATGAGAAAATATTTACGTGCAAAAAGGAAATTCGTGGTTTTCGAACTTGAGTCGTAATGTACTATTTCATCACATTTGCTATCTAAGCACGCCATTGCTTGCATGCGTAACGTGAGTAATATAAACGTTAAATTCCCTAGGGCGTAATATAAATGTCAGTACGTCATAGAATAATATTTTGTCTTAAAACTTATTTTTCCGCAAGTATGATGAAAAACATTGCATGCATCACGGTCCTACGGCGTCGGATTTAATTATTTTCATGCCCGAAACGTCAGGATACAATTAAACGTAAGTTTACGCGATTAAGACCCGTTTGTCTTTAAAATATGAGTGATAATCGTGAAAGTTTAAATCAATATACTCTCGTTAGTAATTCCGGTTTAGGTATTTAGGTAAGTATACCTGCCTTGATTCACAATATACTATTAAAGTTTGGTATTTAAGTATGTGTGTGTGGGGTAAATGTTAAGCGTGGTTGCAAATTATGATGTTAAAAGCAATTTAATCATCTTTTGTCATAATTTACAGTATGAAGGCAGTAATTATGAAAGGCCAACGCCAAATTACCAATACACCCTAACGCCAATCCATTAGCTTAAAGGCAGATGCTCCATTCCACAACAAGAGCACAATTACGTCAACTATGACGAATGGGCCCGTGACGTGAACAATGCAAGCTCGCTGGGAATCACCCACGTAAAGACTTAATACTATAATGCTGTAGAACAGTCTGGAGCCACGTTCCGCAAATACGGAAAGCGCGATATTAGGCTATTCTAGTGTAATTCCACTAAAATCTTGCTTTAAATATTGATTTGGACTTAATCGGATTTTACGGCCAGCTATCACAATACATAGGTATTATCAAAACGCGAATAGAAAGGGATCCGAAAGTACTATTGACACGACAGTGTATAAGTCAAAATAGGATATATTCATAGTTATATTCAAGTATTCATAGTTTAAGTGCAGATATTAACAGAAAATAAATTAATAATAATTAATCACTTACTACATCAATCCATAAACAACTTTTTTCGTGGTAAATATTGTGTCATTTGTTGAGTCAACAGTACTTTTGAATCCCTCTTTTTAACCGACTTCAAAAAAGGAGGAGGTTCTCCATTCGACAATTTTTTTATGTACATCAGATATATCGGAGCGGCCACGGTACTCAAAAATATCTGAACATGCACTCTAACGCAATGACAATACCTAAAGGCCATGGTTTATTTATTAATTATGCAAATTTGACTGTTATTATGTCTAGTTTGCCGTGTGGTGACGGCAGTAAGAATACATATTACACCACCCCAACTCCTCCTGCGGGTGTTGTAAGAGTCGACTAAGGGATTGAAGTGTCACTGACCATTCTACAAGATTGATGATGGGCAGCAGCGTCATCATAGTGGACACATTACTGCAATCGCCAATCCGCTAGCCCAGCTTCAGCATTTACCTCCTAATGCGTCTATACACATAGTTAATAGGAGAGGCCTACGTCCAGCAGTCAAGTGGACTAATATAGGCTGATGATGATGATGATGTCTAGAGACATCAAAATAATACTTATCCACATATAGTGTAACACTTACACTTGGATCATAAGTAAATAAACAGACATTGAAATGGTTACTTTCATTACAGTTACATGAATTTACCCATTGTTCTTACGTACAGTCAAAGACAAAATAAGGTGTACACAAAAATATGTCCCAGTGCACTCTACGAGTAATTCTGTGTAATAAGAACGTCGTAACATATTTATGAGCGTATTTTTTCGATACTTATTTTTGCACTTGTAGGTAGGACTGTACTAGTAGGTAGAGCATTCGCTGTTCTATCCCCCGCTCTACGAAATCAACGAATCACGTTTCGTGTAACGATCGAATTTCGTAGAGTAGGGGGATAGAACAGCGAATGCGCTTTTGGTCTGCACGCACCTTTACGGTAAAATCATGGTAGCGGCTCTGTACCATCAGCTTCGTGTGAGGTATGTAATTTTAACCTACAGTAGAGTTTATTTAAATAATTAAATAAACGCCGCTTGTGCCGTGATAAATTTGGTTCTACAGCCAATGGAAATACGAGGAAAAAACAAATAATGAAATTACTTAATGCGGTCGTGACACAGGTCACGATTTCACTTTAAAAGTAATCAGAAGCCAAATGATATTTGCGGTGCAGGATTATTTGTTAAGTTTACATTTTATAATCTTAGCATAATTGTATGTATAGCCTTTCACATGCACAATCGACGATGGCTGCTCACAAATATCTTAGGGTGCTTAGCCAAGTTGCCAATCGCTAAAGTTTAATCGTCAATCGTAAACGAAAGGCAGCTAACTGTCTTTGCCGCACTAATATGAAAGAGTGACAGATAGGGAAAACTACGAAACGCTACTAAGCGTTAGCGATTGGCAACTTGGCTAAGCATCCAGTAGGCTTATGATGGTACCGTGTTTAATCGTTTGTCGTTGTTGCCGTCAGGTTCTAACAAGTATGTAAGTGCGAAAGTGATGCGTAGCACGATAAATAGATAAAACGGGACCATCATAAGCCACCAGGTCGATATTGACATGACGTTACGAGTAGAATAATAAATAAATAAGTAACTTGGGACATCTTACACAATTCGACCTAGTCCCACGGTAAGCTCAATTAATGCTTGTGATGTGGGTACCAGCCGACGATATAACATAATAGATAGATACATTTATATACTTAAATACAGTCATAGACAACCATGACCAAGGAACAAATATTTGTGATAAATAAATATACAAATAATGCCCTCGCCGGGATTCGAACCCGGAACCTCCAGCTTCTTGGGCAGGGTCACTACCAACTGGGGTACAAAGGCTGACAATGCATTTTTAGATAGCACTGTGGCAGCTCCCATAAATATCCGATGGCGACTGAATGACCAGTTTTGACTTTCCACAATTTCCTAAACATATTATAGAATTATAAGTAACGTGAGACTCAAACATATTTAAATAATTACCTATCAAACGGGTTACTCACGTAATTTGAGTCGATAATTGCTCGACATGTTTCGATCCATCGTCATCATGGAGTATCCGCGACCAAAGCCCAACGTGTACTGCGGGCTTGCGCTCTGCTAGAGCGGGTGCTGGCCGCGGGCAGCGCTGGCGGGGGCGGCGAAGGAGGAAAACTACCCTCATTGTCACTTTTGTCGAAAATCGGGCACACAACACTTCCTAAAGATACCCGTGAATAGACTATAGGTTTGGGTCTCCCCAAAACTATCGACACATACACAGATCACCAGCCTATAATCAGTCCACTGCTGGACAAAGGCCTCTCCTATTACCTAAGCATATGGACGCATGAAGGTGCATTTAGACCAAACGAGCGTTCGCTCATTCTATCCCCCACTATGTAAAAAGGTGCTGCCCATCATCAATCCTTAATAAATGAATGGTCAGTGTCACTTCAATCCCTTAGGGTGAAGACATTTATCAGCATGCGTACGCATTTTGTTTATAGAAAATGTCAGTTTAGTATGGGACCGCGTCCAGCATTCCGCACGCGTAGGTACGCATGCTTATCCGTTTCATACGAGTATTAAATGGCCAATTTCTTAAGTCAAAATGCTTAAGCATGCTAAATATATGTGTCTTCACCCTTAGTCGACTCTTTCGACACCCGCGGGAAGAGTTGGGTTGGTGACAAATGTATTCTTATATCTCATAGTCATTAAGTCAGCAATCGAAGTTTTTGAAGAAGAAATTCAATTGTCAGTCTTTTCAATTTCCCTGTCTCTACTCCGTGCGCTTTCTTTGCTTCGTTTATTTTGGCATCTCCAGCAATTTTACGAGTTCCATGCACATTGCACCCGCTTACTAACCAATTCATTGCACTTTTTATTTACTCCTCGCCACACATAAATTGAATTTATTATTTTAGTGTCAACATGTTTGGGATGCAATTCAAGCGGTTTACCAAAATATTTAGGTACGTTATTTATTTACCATGCTAGTATGTCGTTTTACAGTATTTAGTTTGTTAGTGAGTATCAAAAAACATCTTTATTTTATATTTTAGGAATAAGCTAAAATACTAAGGGCTTGTTGAATCCCCGAATAAAATATATCTGTCAGATGAATGTTAGCTGTCCTTTTATTTTGTATGCCTGGGAAAAATAACAGTGATAATTTTATCTGATGTATATCCGGGAATTTATCCGGGAAGTATGAAACAGGCCGTAAGTATACTGTTCCTAAATAGAAAACAAAAAAAAATCAAGCCTTCCAATATATTATAATAGCATTTTTAATACGACTATTATTTCATTAAATAATATTTAAAAAAGTCTTAACGATTTAAACATTTATATATTCAGAAGCGTTATACTCTCATAGCTTCTTTGAATAAATGATTAGGTACTAAATAATGTAAGGTGATTTATGCTTAAAAATGTCCTCTAAAGATGAGAAAATATTTACGTGCAAAAAGGAAATTCGTGTTTTTCGAACTTGTGTCGTAATGTACTATTTCATCACATTTGCTATCTAAGCACGCCATTGCTTGCATGCGTAACGTGAGTAATATAAACGTTAAATTCCCTAGGGCGTAATATAAATGTCAGTACGTCATAGAATAATATTTTGTCTTAAAACTTATTTTTCCGCAAGTATGATGAAAAATATTGCATGCATCACGGTCCTACGGCGTCGGATTTAATTATTTTCATACCCGAAACGTCAGGATACAATTAAACGTAAGTTTACGCGATTAAGACCCGTTTGTCTTTAAAATATGAGTGATAATCGTGAAAGCTTAAATCAATATACTCTCGTTACTAATTCCGGTTTAGGTATTTAGGTAAGTATACCTGCCTTGATTCACAATATACTATTAAAGTTTGGTATTAAGTATGTGTGTGTGGGGTAAATTTTAAGCGCGGTTGCAAATTATGATGTTAAAAGCAATTTAATCATCTTTTGTCAAAATTTACAGTATGAAGGCATAATTATAAAAGGCCTACGCCAAATTACCAATACACCCTAACGCCAATCCATTAGCTTAAAGGCAGATGCTCCATTCCACAACAAGAGCACAATTACGTCAACTATGACGAATGGGCCCGTGACGTGAACAATGCAAGCTCGCTGGGAATCACCCACGTAAAGACTTAATACTATAATGCTGTAGAACACTCTGGAGCCACGTTCCGCAAATACCGAAAGCGCGATATTAGGCTATTCTAGTGTAATTCCACTAAAATCTTGCTTTAAATATTGATTTGGACTTAATCGGATTTTACGGCCAGCTATCACAATACATAGGTATTATCAAAACGCGAATAGAAAGCGATCCGAAAGTACTATTGACACAACAGTGTATAAGTCAAAATAGGATATATATAATTATTCATAATTTTATTCAAGTATTCATAGTTTTAAGTGCAGATATTTACAGAAAATAGATTAATTAATCACTTACTACTTTTTTCGAGGTAAATATTGTGTCATTTGTTGTGTCAACAGTACTTTCGAATCCCTTTCTGATTCTGGTTTGATAATACCTTTTTAACCGACTTCCAAAAAGGAGGAGGTTCTCCATTCGACAATTTTTTTATGTACATCAGATATATCGGAGCGGCCACGGTACTCAAAAATATCTGAACATGCACTCTAAGGCCATGACAATACCTAAAGGCCATAGTTTATTTATTAATTATGCAAATTTGACTGTTATTATGTCTAGTTTGCCGTGTGGTGACGGCAGTAAGAATACATATTACACCACCCCAACTCCTCCTGCGGGTGTCGTAAGAGTCGACTAAGGGATTGAAGTGTCACTGACCATTCTACAAGATTGATGATGAGCAGCAGCGTCATCATAGTGGACACATTACTGCGATCGCCAATCCGCTTGTCCAGCGTGGCGATTATGGGCATTTACCTCCTAATGCGTCTATACGCATAGTTAATAGGAGAGGCCTACGTCCAGCAGTCAAGTGGACTAATATAGGCTGATGATGATGATGATGTCTAGAGACATCAAAATAATACTTATCCACATATAGTGTAACACTTACACTTGGATCATAAGTAAATAAACAGACATTGAAATGGTTACTTTCTAATGAAAGTAACCATTACTATAACTGTAATCAGTTATATGAATTTACCCATTATTCTTACGTACAGTCAAAGACAAAATAAGGTGTACACAAAAATGTTCAAAAATATGTCCCAGTGCACTCTAATTCTGTGTAATAAGAACGTCGTAACATATTTATGAGCGGATTATTTCGATACTTATTTTTGCACTTGTAGGTAGGACTGTACTAGTAGGTATGTTTGGTTACAGCAGCAATCAAAGGAATTTATTTTCTGAAACTGTAGTGGGTGGAAACTATTTATAGATGAATCTTAGTAGTAAAAGGTAGAAATCGTTACAAGTATTTACGTTATTCCTGGATTTATTATTTAGGTAACTTCGAACCACCGTTATAATTTTATGTGCGGATTATGCCGGGTCGTAAAATGGTTTTTACGATACTATAAATACGCTGAATATGAAACTCCCTTGCGTTATCAATAAGTCTTTAAACGGTACAAGTATTTACTGAAGGGCTTTACTCGTATTGTTTTCAGGTTATATAATCAGTCAATCTTCAAATTTGATTCTTTACATATTTTGGACTTATCTGATAGTTCGCTTGATTTTGTAGGTTGTTCGTTAATTATTTACTTATTAGTATGACTTAAAACGGGATATTCGGGTCAACATTCTTTTCGTTGTCTTAATTTGATTACCCTAAAAAAACTGCTTCTAACACTCTCGTTATTAGTAATTCCGTACTTACCTCCCTTGATGCACAATGTACTATTATTCGGTCTCGTCGATAAATAAAGAGTTTTATGTTCCTCATGTACGACAAAAAGGTTTGTAATAAATAGGTTTGTTTTACTGTTATATTACTTATATTCTATCCGGATATAAATGCTATTCCGAGTCCACGTTAATTTATCTACACAGAATTGTGTCACAGAAAATTACCGGCGTGAAACATTGAATTACGTCACATGTTACCGCAGCGCAGTGATTTAAATTTTATCTCCGTACTTCATATTTCAATAGAAATCCCATTATTAACATGCCAATGTGGAAGATATCGTCAGTTTGGATAAAAGTCATTTTCGGACCAAGGGCCATAAATCTGTGGCTTAGAACTGGCTCGTAGGTTTGGATCAAGACTAATGTTCTAGCTCTTATGTGCTGTCATTCTTATTTGTTTGACTAAGAGCGCTCGTACACCTATGATAGTCCACTGCTGGACATAGGCCTCTCCTATTAACTATGCGTTAATATATAATCGCCACGCTGGGCAAGCGGATTGACGATCGCAGTAATGTGTCCACTATGATGACGCTGCCGCCCATCATCAATCTTTTATCAAATAATGGTCAGTGACACTTCATTCCCTTAGTCAACTCTTACGACACCCGCAGGAGGAGATGGGGTAGTGACAAATGTATTCCTACTGCCGTCACCACACGGCCCTTTGGGTAAAAAATCTTACTTCATTTCCATTTAAGTAGTTTATGGCTGACTTCATATTAATCACTAGTGAATTCATTTTATCAATTCAATGCAATCTCCCTATTCAATTCAACTTGATTAATAGGCGATAATATTGAGGCGATATTAAAATAAGATTTAAATTATCATTTCGCTCTTAAATATCGTTCCAATTACCTCACTTATCTTACTGTATTTATCAAATACCTCACCAATCGACAACTAAAAGTATCAAGTCAATTTTAAGCTTTAATGTATTCAAGTAATGGTTTGCTTTGGATTGGGAAATGTCGAAGCGTAAAGAATGGTCTGGGAGAGGAACATTATCTTAGTTTGTTGGACAGAAAACTTTACAACTCCTGCGCAGAGATTTATTGTAATGAAATCGCATTCGATAGCATTTTCCTGCGAACGAATAATACGAATCGTAAATAGGTCGCTTTGGGTTAATAAATACTTGAATTTTGCGTGGGAGTAGTTTGTTTTGATTATAGGAGAATTCGAAGCTTAACGTACTAATAATATTTGTACATTGTGCATCAAGGGAGGTAAGTACGGAATTACTAACGAGAGTGTTAGACGGTGTTTCTATGCGTTTTTTTACTCGTTTTTATTGTTCATTACCATCAACACTTTATTTTCCGTTTTATAAAAGCAAACGAGACTATTATACCAGAATAGCAGACAAACATGCGTCTGCTACAAGGTAACCGAAAAGGACTCCATTTTATTTATACGCAGCTCGTCAATAATTTAGGAATGGTAATGACTTGATTTGTGCGACGGAAAAATCGCATAAAACTAGCCTAGAAGGCTTTTAATGACTCGAGTTAGTATTCCGCTTACAGGTGTAGTGAGAAATTACTTGCCTTCGGAAACGTTCGTAAACACATGCTGTTTCAGGCAGTGTCACCGAGTCTGACTGAAGTAGCATGACAGCTATTACTGTCAGTCTCAGTGAGATAGACTGAAACAGCATGACGTTGACGAACGTTTCCGAAGGCAAGTCATTTCTCACTACATCTGTACCCACCGTGATGCATACTGACATTTATATTACTCCCTAGGGAATTTCAGTTTTCTATTACTCCCGCTACACATGCAAGCAATAGCGCGCTTAGACAGCAAGTGTGATAAAAAATATATTATGTAACTATTCAATAATGGTTACGTTAAGGTGAGTCAGTGACAGGCCCCCACTGTGACTGTCGACCCGCAGGCCTAGCCAGATGCCATGCCATCGTATACGATGAGCGATAAGTCACGTGACCGTAATAATGTATGGTAATGGTCATGTGACTTTTCGTTCCATTCTGTCATTATCGCAATTACTTACCCCCATTCATAAACGTTTGTTAACTTGACAAGTCGTTAATATTTGTCCTTTTCGGTCATAATAATGTGTCCATAAGAGCAAAAGGGACAAAAGATTATTAGCGGCTTGTTAAGTTACAAACGTTTATGAATAAGGGGGTTAGCGTTTATCTTAAAATACGATTGCAGAATCGCATCTTGACTAAGCATGCTGTAGTAGAAAAAAGTGTAAACAGCTATCTCACACGATCTTGAGAATAAATCTTGTAAGCAAATTTTAGTAAGGTACACCCGGCTAAGATCGGATCTAATGTAAGATCGGATGACCGCAATAATTACTAAAATATTAGTATTTTTTCCTCACTGGCTATATTATGCATGACGCCATTTCACCCCGCCCCTCTCGCTAGTATGCAGCAACCGCTCAGCTGCATCAGTCGTGAGCTACGAACGTTTAAAAAAAAGTGAATTGTTTCGAGAATTTTTGGAGATCCGATATTTAACAGGAATCTATGCACCTTCTTCTCCTTACTTTAGAGTTGAAATTAGATACTAGTCCGATCTTAAGCCCAGAAGGTTTTTCGGTCTTGAAAAAAAAATTGTGCAAGTTTGAGTGTCGATTACTCCTAAGCTATTTGGCTGAGCGGCATCAAGTTAACTCATATTGAAAGCTTGATTTCTTTTTTATCACGTACAGTCAAACAAATTTGTATGCAAGGAGGTCTACTTATCTCTGCAGCTGACTGTATATCACACATCTGCAGGTAAAAGTTAGTGAGAATAAATTAATGTCTTTTTTGACGTGACAACATCTTATAAATTGGTTTGCCGGGTGACACTTCAAGAAACTGCGTTACGCTCCGCTCACGTTATGCGCTCACAATGAGAGCGAGTGAGAGGCACGCGTCCCTTCCACTCGGGCATGGTTAGCCCGCCTAAGAGCGTTGTCACGTAAAACTTTCGCCCGTATACCGACTTTACAGGCAACCAATTTTTTTTTGTGACATCCTTCAAATAGTCCGGTCTTACCCGGGTGTACCTTACCTATACCTAATATATCGATTTTTCCCAAGCCTTGCTTCAGCCACTCTAATTCGAGTGCAAACTTTATCGATACTAACTAGTTTGGAACGAAAGACAATCCAGTAATTGCCTAGATATTAAGCCATTGATCATTTTTACTCCGTTACGCAGCTAAGGGCCAAGTAACAAGTTGGTAAGTAACTCTAGAAGTTATGTTAAGCCTCGCTAAGTTTTTGTCTCGCGGGTGCCATTTTAGTGCAAAGTTGTATCAGAATTTACTGACGAACTAAATTATTTAGGAGCTTTATTTCTCTAGAAGGTATATTGTTTTTTTTTTATATTGGCACAACAAAGTGGCTCCACTTACCTAATCGTAAGTGAAAAGTGGAGCTAAAATCGCGGCGGCAACGAACAGGAGACCAACAGTGACCTGTCAGTTACCACCGCCTTGATGACCCGCTAGATGCTTCTTCACGCTTCGTTTAAAGGGTCCCAACGTATGAAGAAACACATGTGCCGGTATGTAGGTATGTAATTTAACTCTTACGTAAGCAAGCTCATGAAGTTTTCCTTCGTTAACGAGGGTCTGATATGACAGTTCGTGCGTCGGTTTACGTTTTTTTCACAGAGTGCGTAGCCAAGATGCTAATGGCTGACCTTCAGTAGGGTATCGTAGTTTCCTCTTTTTATTATATTACTAAGGATGAACAATATTACTTTGCTCTTCCGCGATACAGAATGTGTGTGTGTGTGTGGGGGTAGGGGGCGGGGTCAGGGTGAGGTTATAAATATGGCCGACCAGACAGGACAGCTCATTCTGTTGCCGGACACCAGACCGACAACATCGTCAACTCCTGATGATGCCTCGTAGAGAGGCGAAACACGTGTCGAGTATAGTGTTATTGGTGGTGGTTTGTTATAGTTATTTGCGTATTTATTTTTGCGGCGGGAGGGTGGGAAAATTAATTGCATGCAAAAAATACGCAAGTAATTATAGCGGGTTACACTAATTAGCTACACATTCTGTATCGCGGAAGAGCAAAGCAATATTGTTCATCCTTGAATATGGACTTCCGCAAAGTAACGCCTGATTCAATTAATTATTATATTACTCTTTTTATTAGTGCGACAAAGACAGTTGCATTCGTTTGGCATCATTATTACGTAGTACGCACCCTGCCGCAGTATTACGCAAGCTTGCTACCGCGAACATCAAAGTTCGTACATTCCAGGGATGTTTGTATGTCGAAGGCGTCATTAGAGTGACAGACCCGAAATGTACGAATTTTGGTGTCCGCAGTAGCAAGCTTGCTCACATTTTCCAACAATTTTCCTTTTGTCAATACGAATTTTTGAAAGTTTATAACTTATGTAGAAGAAGAGAGGCCTATCAGCTCAGCCACTGCTGAGCATAGGCCTCTCTTCTTATACGAACTGCTGAATATGATGATGATGAAATTATTGACATATGAAGTCCCAATGTACCTACTTAGGTATATGCTTGACAATCAGTGGAAACTATAAAACTGCATGATTTTTTTTATAAAATAGCCTTGTTTTTATTTCTGTAAAATTAATTAACTCTTCGCATAAATCTTTATCCACTACGCTTCGCGTAACGACCTGACTGACGTATGTAATGTGGAAGTCCCAATTCAGCCGAGACTCAAACCCGGAGTGCACAAATCACGGGCCTTTATTAGATTTAGGAGGATTTATCGTACAGTCCAATGCGAAAGACGGATCACGTTGCTATGGTAGTCTATTTAATACAAAGCTCGACTCGACTGTCTTAGTTATTTAGCTTGGTACGTTAAAAGTTGTAAAACTAATACAATTTCGAGCTTTTTCACTTGGTGTTATGAGCATCCGTTCGTTCTTGGGCAGATGAAAACAATAATTCACATAAAAAAATGTTCGTTAGTCAGCCCACGAACAAGCGAATGCTCGCTCAGAACAGTAAGTGAAAACGCGGCTTTAGAGTGGAACTTGAAATATAGGGTAGGTAATCAATGCATTTTTAAATTAAATTGGTGATTAATTATTATAATCGGCGAAGGAATTTTACTATGATGTAGGTATTCAAGTCATAATAAGAACTACCCATACACCTTATGTTACAATCATACACAAAAATCCCTAGGTAATTCTAATACGTAAATAAAAATTAATAAATTCATGAATATTATCTACATGACTCATAGGACTGGAAAAAGTATCTACGCAAATCCCTAAATGGGTAAATAATTATATTACTTACACAACATTTTCATATACTTACTATAAGTACTGCCAGAAAAGTTTTCAAATAGACAGTGTAGGGTGTAGGTGATTTTAATGTATTGTTAAATGAAATTAAAAATTTCATTATCAATAACTTTGCCGTGTTCTTCGAAAATTGGCAATAAAATGTAATTTACGAGTGATCCCACGTGGCCGCGGTCAAACAAGCACATTTTATGTTTTGACAATTTATCGAAGTCCCATTGAATTTATCGTCAATACTAAAAGTTTTATAACCTCGACTCGCATGTTTTCAAGGGATCTTAACGATCGCTATTCAATCGATTGGAAAAATGTTTTAATTTTAACCGTCATTTTATTTCTCAAAATCGACGGTGAGTTTTCCTTAGCATTGTATGACCATGTTCGTGACTTCAAATATTAGGTATTATTAATAATGTATGTCCGATTTTGCAAACGCTGTAACGATGTTTCAAAAATAATACAATATTCAAGTTATTCGTTTTAGACAAACAAGTTATTTTCATACAATGAACAAAGAATGGGTTGTAGGTATTTTAAGTTACAACGTACATTTAAATTCATCAAATATAATCTGGGTAATCAATAGCTCTACGCAAATAAAACTAATGAAAAGTAGGTACCTACCTGTTGAAATGCGCTGCAACCGAAATGATTCGTCGAATTTGTAGTAAAACTAATACTCGTTCTTTAAATTAATTACCTAGCGAATTTTTACATATTGGAGCCTTTACTGCTGTATTAAGTATAACAATGAGTACGTATATCCAGTTTAAAAGACTAGTACTCAAAGGTAATGAAAACGAGATATATATATATATATATATATTATATATATATATATATGTGACGAAGGTAAACAACTGAGCTCTCAGCCCACCTGATGGAAAGCAGGAACTGAGGCCCATGGACTAACGGTCAGAAAATAGCCTATGCGCTGCCTACCCTGAGGATTTAGATGGATTGCCTCTATCTATGCCAGTAATTACATCGGCTATCTTACCCCCAAACCGAAACAGCAGTTCAAACATCATTTATTTGGTATAATACATATATTTGGTATCAAGAAAATTGCTCCGTTAATCTATTTTATGTTTTCATTAAATTCTATTCGTTTTTAAATTGCTTTGTTTCGTAATTCCACTTTAGACATTCCTCTCGTTGCTTTGAAGCAGAAACTAGCTTCAAGAAATAATTTTGACTTCTGACCTCGCTCGCAGAAACTAAATAATATTAAACTGCCCGCGACCAGTGTCCGTACTATGAGCTGTGTCGTTATCATGAACTGGTGGCGTGAGTTTAACTGTATCGATCACGTAATTTACTGTTGGTCCATCCTGTGGCCTATTTCACCATAATTACAAGTGTGACAATTGTAAAATATCACTGTTACTGACGTCACAGACCTCCGTAGGCTACGGCTACCACTTATATACTATCGGGCGGTCCATGTGCTTGTTTGCCTCCAACATAAAATTATTACTTACTGATAACGTTATTAAATCGTTAATAAACTACTACTTTTATACCGTGACAATCGTCGCAAGGTTTAGTACAATTCTCATTCAATCTTGACATTAGGTTCGGCTTATGTCGGAATTTGGCTACAATTGTCATGTTTTTTGTGACAATTGTAATTTTGCTTCGCAAAAAAATAGTTAATTACTGTTGATTTATTATAGTTCCAGCACTACATTTTTTGTTGGTGGCAAACAAACGCATGGCCCTTCCGATGGTAAACGGTAACTATAGCCTATAGATGCCCCAGATTGGAGAAACAGAAAAATTTACAATTGTAGGACTTGTCAATGTGGTGAAATTGGGGCCTGATCATACCCACTTATTGGTGTGAACGAGAGGGATAGAAAGTCAGTTACGCGTTAAACTGTATGACTGCGTGACTTACTTTCTATTCAAGTATTCATCTCGCTCGCACTTATGTATTAGGCCAGTACGAGCCATATCAGAAAGTAAATTACGCAAAAGGGTTACGATTCTTCACCAAGCCAAGAGGTACCAAGAGCTGCCGTGGCGTTATTAACGCGGACATACTTTCTATCCAGCCCACTCGCACCAATACGCGAGTACGAGCGGGATAGATATAAAATAAAGTCAGCGCGTACGGCTAACTACAGCTCATGGTAAAGATCGTGACGGTCCGTTTCCGAAAAGCTTGCAATACTTTAGTGGCAGTCTCTTTTGAACACCGTTAATTTGAATGACTTGGTCTGCTGCCGGCTGGACGCTGGTATTAAAAGCTTTTGAAAAATAAATCTCTGCTCATACCTACTCGCGTATTGGTGCGAGTGAGAGGAATAGATTAGTAAGTTACCTACGCAGTCGATACAGCTAGCTCAAGCCGCTAACTCGTGGTAAGGACACAGCCATTTTGTAAAACCGATCCACAAAGTGAAATATATCGAACGACTCCAAGTTTCAATTTTGCTTTTCTAGCAATTTCTTTCGGTTAGCAGGCGAGTTTAGACGTCGTGAAAAGTTGCTGGGGTTTGGAGTTTTGATGTTGTTTATTTTAATAAGTTTGTCGAGCTTCGTTTGTTTTATTTTGTTACATAGTTTTATTTTGTTTATATCATGATGAGTTTATTCAGATTATTAATTCCCACTAATATTCGTATAAGTATTATCGAGAGAACGAACTAACTTTTAGACGAAGTACGTTTACACGGTTTCTATTTTTGCTATTATTAGGTATTTTAACAAGCACTTGTAACGTAATATTATTGTAATTTTCATGAGTATTATTTATGGTATTTATGTTTTACGAATTACGTACAAGCAATACATACTCAGTGTTAGATAAAAATTGATTTTGCATTTGATTGATCTATACATTTTCATAATTATACATTTTTTTAAAAAATGTTTGTCGAATGAATACCAGGTGCCCATGATAGTTGAAGTTTTTTTAACCACGCATTATTGACGTCAAAAAAGCGTAAAATATTATTTTGTCAAATGACACCGTATAAATACGATTACGATTAGGTTAGGTAACTTGACACTGAAAAAGTCAGCGTCAAGTGATACCTACCAAAAATTTCTTTCACGTTTTAATTCATGAAAAAGTTTTTTGATTTTCGGATTCCGTAGTAAAGTAGGAACCCTTATAGTTTCGCCATCTCCGTCTGTATGTCTGACCGCAGCATAGCTCAGTGCCCGTTTACACTAGAAATTTGCAATGTGGTCATTGCAAAAATATGTCTTTGTAACTCTAAATCAAGCTTGATATTGCCTACGAAGCTAGAGGTTCCGGGTTCGAATCCCGGCGAGGGCATTATTTGTGTATTTATTTATCACAAATATTTGTTATGTCTATGTATGTATTATATACAGGGTGTAATCGATAAGTGTTTACAGGCCATAATTCGGTAAATATGAGAGATATCAGAGAATGTTTAACTGATATTGAAAGTGCATTACCCAACGAGTAAAATTACACTAATAACTTTTTTGAGATAAAATCAGAAATATCTCAAATATTAACTTCAAACCCTCCAATACATTTAGTACGTAACCGTTCATTCAAAGACTAGTTTAATACGAATATGTTTTTTATTTAAGAATAAATGTTAGATTAATTATTTCATGAACGGTAGTATTCTTTTTTTTTACAAAACTGTTAGAGATTCGTTATTTATACGAATACTCGTATAAATAACGAATCTCTAACAGTTTTTTCTCTTACGACACCCGACATTCTTTAAGGCTGTAAGTCGTTATACTAAATGTATGGGAGCGATTTAAGTTACGATTTTTAATATTACTTCATCTATTTAGAAAAAGTTATTAATGTAATTTTACTCGTTGGGTAATGTACTTTCGATATCAGTTAAAGTTTTCTGATATCTCTCATATTTACGAAATAATGGCCTGTAAACACTTATCGATTACACCCTGTATATCAAGCCTAGTACCCACATCACAAGCCTTAATTGAGCTTACCGCGGGACTAGGTCGATTTGTGTAAGATGGCCCAAGATATTTATTTATTGGAATAAGCCATTTTACTCGACTGATGGACTCGACCTTCAATCAAACAATTAAAATCTCCCCAAAAAATACTTCTGTTCACAAACAGCACACGTATAAATCAATCACAGCTAATCGTAATTTGTAAAGCAAAGTTTCCCATTCACGTTTCCCGCACAAAGGCTCTGATAAGGCATGCCACACACGCCGCAGCCTCAACACTTTGACCACTTAATTCAATGAGCCGCTGGACAGGCCGCGTTGGGATATTATTGCAAAAGCTTACAGGAAACTGGCGGATTGGGGATTCTAAATATACGAAAGAAAAAAGAGGGATCCCACCTCCGGCGTTGGAAAACTTCGGTATTTTTTCGTTGGTATATGATGTCTAATATTTAAATTTGTATACACATGTTACTGCTTAAAAAATAAAACTCATTTTTTTTACAATTTGAGTTGTTGCACTAACAATGCGGATTCTAAGGTAAAATTAATAAGAAGAAAAAACGCGCGGTTGTTTTATGCCTTAATCGCAGCGTTGCGACTTACGGTGCGTTAGATGCGTGCGATCAACGCATTAGGTTTGCCACGTCTGCCGCTAAAGTGAAAATCTCGTAAAAGAACTATCAAACGCATGCGACTAATGCTGCGAGAAACGCACAAGACTCTGATGAGACTCATTTATACTCAAATTATATTTCGCTTGAAAATTACATATCAAAACAAAAAACATGTATAGTTCTACAAAATTACATTTATAGTTCATCCCGCAACCGCAGCTAACTGGGTCTTGAAAAAGCTTCTCATATACGGAGCGAAACATGTCGAGCATTTTTCGACTTAAAACGTGAATAGTTTGCGTGAAATATAATTAAATATTCACGTCATCACACATCACCATCACCAGTCCATCTCAGTTCACTGATGGACGTAGGCCTCTCCTGTTAACTATGAGTATGCGCATAAGGCGGTAACTGCCCATAATCGCCACGCTGGGCAACCGGGTTGGCGATCACAGTAGTGTGTCTACTTTGATAACGCTGCTGCCACTCATCAATCTTCTGTCTAAGTATGGTCAATGACACTTCAATCCCCTCGGCTCTTACGACACCCATGGGCAGAGTTGGGGTGGTGATAAAATAAAAATAGAATATTACTTAGTAAGCAGAAACTTGCCGTGAGTATCAGCGTGTAGGTATACATTGTTGAAATAGTAAAAATATAATATGTGCACGTGTTATAAAATGCGTGTACTGTAGGTACATTTGCGTAGTTTTAGTCTGCACGCGCTTGAGATTACTTTCCATATCTTTGATACAATTAAATTTGTTTTGTGATTTCCTCTTGTAATTTGTACGAGAAACAATGCCATGGATAATGCGGATACCGAAAACAACATATCGCCGGTTTAAAGGCAAAACCAACTATTTCGGTAAAACATCTTTTAGCAAATACTATTATATCGCATCGACAGCCTATGTTAGTCCACTGCTGGACGTAGGCCTTTCCTATTAACTATGCGTATAGACGCATTAGGAGGTAAATGCCCATAATCGCCACGCTGGGCAAGCGGATTGGCGATCGCAGTAATGTGTCCACTATTATGACGCTGCTGCCCATCATCAATCTTGTAGAAAGGTCAGTGACACTTCAATCCCTTAGTCGACTCTTACGACACCCGCAGGAGGAGATGGGGTGGTGAGAAATGTATTCTTACCGCCGTCACCACACGGCAACTAATAATACTATTCTATGTCATTGGCATAAAATACGATTTGTAAAACCAACTTCAAGGAAATAGTTGGTTCTGCCTTTAACTCGACGATATATTCTCGTACTTTTGATATAAGTAGCACTGAATATTTTACAGCCGGTTCGTTAGTACTTAACTGGGAATTACATACATAGATTGATGTATTTTCATAGGTATATGTATAACCACCAAATTATCCTTAGCAATCTTATGATGGTCCCGTTTTTATCGTGCTACGCGTCATTTTCGCATTTGCTTACTTGTCAGAACGTGACGGGAACAACAACAAATCATTTCTGTCGTTCATCATGGGCCTACTGTTTCTGGTCTTTGAGAGATATCGAGATCACACAACAATGGTTTGCAGCAAAACTTGCGTTCGCGCAGTCCATCGGAATGCGTAGCGTGGATTCGCTTACGTGGATTAACTAGGTAACGGGGCTGGGATACAAATGTGGTTGTTTTCGGTTCTTTAGTTATAGTAGAAAATAACATTTTTAGGCTCAACTATTCAAAACTGCATTTTTCTTCTGCAGCGAGAAAAATAAGTTTGGTTTCATGCAGTTTGTTGTTTTTTTTATGTTTTGTATTGTGTTCTGACCATTTTCCGCAATTTGAAATCAAACGTGCCTGTTTTGCGTGGTCCCAGGTCCCAACGCTAGTCCAATACTTGTTGGTAACTTGAACGTAAAGCAGTTGTGAAATATCGGATGATATTTCGTCGGGTTAGAGACAGAACCAACAATTTTCTTGAATTTGGTTTTAGCCGTGATTCAACCCACGACCGATAGTTATGACAAGCAAAGTTGTCATGATGTGGCAAAACATTGCATGCTGAATTATTTTGTATTTTTGTATGAAAAAAAAAACAAGACGAAAATTCTCTAAAAATATACGAAAAATTATTGGATAGGGCCTTCACTAAATTTATTACTACATCTGTTTGAGGTAAGGTAAGGTAAGATAAAATGAAACGGTTTTTTAATGGGGTAAGACAAAAAGCTACATGTATACGCTGTACCAGAAGGACGACTATTTGTCTTAGTTACCTCACTAAAAAACCGTTTCATCTTACCTTACTTAAATCAAGAAACACACTGTTACTATACCTTATTTACACAATTCGCATTACTAACAAAACTACAGTAGAAAATTCCAACCTCATACATCATAAATCATTCTGCTACATTAAAACGCTTCATCACATTTTTCTGTATTTTCATAAAGGGGAAAATGTTCTAGTCGCAGTAGCTGAATAGAGCATATTAAAACAAACTCCGGATGGGAATGCTAACAATCCCTGTATTAGGTGCTTAGTTCGTACTGTTGGTTTGCGTGTTTTTCTCGCATTGTTCACTTCATTTCTGTTTGAGGCTTTCATAATTGTATGGTTAAGTAATTTAGCTTTATTCATTATGCGAGCTACGCCTTCTACGAAACAGACTTTAGCTTTTCGAAACATTGTGGTTACAAATACGTGAGTTAAATGTAAATAAATAAACTAGAACAAACTTTTTGGAGTTTCTAGATATTACCGCTACTGTTATATTGTAATGTGATACCACTATAAAAGTTAGAGTCAGCTACGGTACCTATTATACTCGTAACTCGGATCAAAGACATTCGATAAGAGTGATATCTACTTGTTTTACCTTTACGTCTCTTTTATGATTGGGACAATACATTTCTTGATAATTATGGCATTTTCTATAATCGTCGATATTTGCATGAGTGTCCCAGGATATTGTATTTACCAAAAAGGATCAAAAACTCATCAAACTTACGAATCACATTCACAATATTTATTGAGAAGGAAAATAAATCAAGCCTTGTACTGTTTCATTCATACTTATAGATAAAATCTTCAGTATTCGATATGTTTTAAGTAAATATTACATTTATTTTATTTATGTAGGATAGAGTTGTGCAATGAATTAAATTAAATCGAATTAATTATTACTTTAATAGTTATTGCACACACAATAAATGAAAACATAAACTAATCTTTATTTTAGTAAATGATAATTCTTTTAATAATTTTGTATGGTATGAATGAAATCCTATTAAATACTATAACATTTCTGTATATTTCAGCCTCTTATAAATTATAAATGTACCATGAGTCTGTCACCAGTTTTCGCCACAAGTTTAAACGATTCCAACTCCACCAACTACGGGGGAAATTTAAATTTCAAAACAAAAACAACGCAAAGGCTACCTCCACAATCGACATCCCAAACACAGGAACGTAAACAACGGTGTTACTGTGACCCAATTCAACGACACGGGGTAATCCATCAAGTGACGTCCGAACTCCGAATACAATTATGAACTTAGTTCATGTCGCTGTATACGGTGTCATGTTCTGTCCTGTGGTGATTAATTATTCCGTTAAATTTGCGAGGCTGATAATGAGATCAGTTTGGAGGAAGATTTGGTTATTAAGTAATTACTTATGCTTAAAAGCTATTACACAGTTTTCAATTAAATTTAAAAAATCAAATACAATCTGTAGGTACTTACTTTTTTTGTACTAGACTATACACGTTTTCATAATTATTCAGGACTTGTGAATTTTACAGCTTTAAACTACTCTTACTTATTTACTCCTAAAGTTATACATTTTTAGATTAGATACTTACTGGTCAAACAATATGAAAGTAATGTCTATAAATAAATTTTATTTTCGACAGGCAAAAATCCATAGCATAGCAGACGGCTTTACGAAGATCGCCTGGAGACGCTAGATGCAGGTCACTTCTAACCGGTTTAGATATGAGGACTTGAGCAGTTCGAAAGGGGAGGCTTATGTTTGGCAGTGGACGTCTTACGGCTGAAAAAAATATGGGACATCCTTATGACTGTGTTGCATATAAAACAATAGGCAATCTAACCTAAAAAAACTTTTTTAACTTCATTATTTGCCATGGATAAAAAATTAAAGGCGTTAAGTTGAATGTTGAGCTTTGATCACAGAGAAACCCAGATTTGAGTCACAATGTTACTAGAGGTATACATTTAGCTCAGGTATCGTGCAAAAAAATGTCTGCCGGCATTTGGTTGACGCCATTGAAAAGCTCACTAAAAACTTACAATTCTGAAAAATGGAATCCCCTTTTGTAACGTCGGCTGCAGTGAAGCGGGCGCTATCTCAATATCGAGGATTGTGAGCAAACGCTGGTTTAGTAGCACTAACTAGATATTGGCTAGTCCGATATAGGGCGGAGGATTATACTGCTGTACAGTGCATGGAACTTGGAGGAAGTGGTTTACTGGAAGGGCGATGTTTATAAATGGATTAATAAGGTTTTTTTTGTGTCACGTCATCCAGGGGATAAAAGGAGCATAGTTTGCTAGAAGAAAGCACTGCACGCTTGGCTGACATTATTAGCTGGTAACCCACCATTGAAAGTTACTCACTTTATCCGCAATTTATGAGTTAGAAATTCCAAATTTTTAGAATTAATAAATTTATTCTACTGCTTTCGAAGCTGGAGGTTCCGCATTCGAATCCCGGCGAGGGCATTATTTGTGTATTTATTTATTACAAATATTTGTTCCTTGGTCGTGGCTGTCTATTTATTTAAGTATATATATATGTATATACACATTAAATATCGTCGCTTGGTACCCACATCACAAACCTTAATTGAGCTTGCCGTGGGAATAGGTTGATATGTGTAAGATTAACCAAGATATTTATTATTTATTTATCATCATCATCATCATCATCATCATCATCATCATCATCATCATCATCATCACCATCATATCAACCGTAAGACGTCAACTGCTGAACATAGGCCTTCCCCAAAGATTGCCACAATGACCGGTCCTGTGCCACCCGCATCCAGCGGACTCCTGCGACCTTCACCAGGTCATCAATCCACCTTGTCCACGCTGCGGCTTCCGGTACGTGGCCGCCACTCAAGAACCTTTCCGCCCCAACAGCCATCGGTTCTACGCGCAATGTGCCCCGCCTACTGCCACTTCAGTTTAGCGATTCGGAGAGCTATATCGGTTACTTTGGTTCTGCTGCGGATGGTTTCATTTCTATTTTCAGTTTCATTATTTATTTATTAAAAATATTTTATTTGTCATGCTCCTTCTATTACTTACATTTGCTTGTAACATG
>JALPQI010009165.1:0-51188 GCA_025490895.1 Thaumatotibia leucotreta
AAGCTAATGACGTCACATTAAAAACAATATGGCAGCCTATAAATTCCATATTATTTGACATTTTTTTTTAAATGTATGATTTAATATTCATATACATACATGTATAATTTCGTTAGACCTGCAAGTTATTGCAGCAAATTTTGAAACAAAGTTATAGGCAAGAAAAACATGCAGATATTTGCCACTCATTCTTCCTGCTGCGTCTCAAAACTTGCAAGTGTAAATTGAGCCTAAAGGTCTCTGCCCATTAGACCGAACCATACCATGACCGTAGCATGAACTTATCAGACAAAAAACTATTCTTTATATTGAAAAGTATGAGACTATGTCCACTAGGACGTTCCGGCGCCGGCCAACACCGCCTCATAATTTTCAATACAAATAATAGTTTTTTGTCTGATACGTTCATGCTACGGTCATGATAATGATACGGTCTAGTGGGCAGAAACCTTTAGTGTTAAGTCAGCCGGGTGCGCGGGCGCACTAAGTGGTCTAAATTGGAGTTTTAAACAATTGCCCTGCAACCGCCTGCCGTCGTTAATTAGCGGGTTTAGCTTCTTTCTCACTTCGCCTACACAAGTGTGTTCAGCGTATATAACATTCTCGATTTTGATGAAAGAATGTAGCAAGCTCTATGTCCCCATGTAGTCAAGCTACAGTAAGTAAATTAGGCCTCCTCATTAGGGTGCGGCTCCACTGAGGCAGAGAGGAGCGGAGATGTGCAAAATTGACCAATTACATTCTTCAAATTCGAAATTCGAAACACTGTCATGCGGTCTCATTGGCCAATTTTGCACATCTCCGCTCCTCTCCGCCTCAGTGGAGCCGCACCCTTAGGATAAGGTTATTACATGGCATAAGATTTCCCCTTACTTCTTTTTAGGGTTCCGTAGTAAACAAGGAACCCTTATAGTTTCGCCATGTCCGTCTGTCTGTCCGCAGCGTAGATGACTAGCTGTTAATACTAGAAATTTGCAAATAGGTAGGTATAAGTACATATTTTAATCACGCCGACAAAGTGGTAGAATAAAATGTGATATTGTTTTCTTGTATTTTATTCTACCACTTTGTCGACATGATTAATATGCATATATACACACGGACATGGCGAAATTAAAAGGATTCCTAGTTTACTACGGAACCTTAAATAAGGTAAGCATAAAAGTACGTGTCTATTTGTAGTACTGTTGCCTATTACAGAGGTCGTATACAAAGTTGCACTGGCTCTGGCATAAAATAAAATGCCAACACAAATGAAGATAGCATCATTGTCATGTCTTTGACTTCGAGATTCCTCAAAGACTTAATGCTATTACTGTTGATACTTTTTGCTAGACGCATTCTCAAGGGATGCACTACACGACTTGATTTATTTGATTGACTTTTGTCGAATGTCTTTTGTTCTCGTTGCTTTCTAGCTAATTGTAAAAGTACAGTCTCTGCCATCTGTGCAATCACCATTCACAGTACAATTCGAAAATAAATTTAAGTGCGAATTGAGATAAGGTTTAAAATTAAACGTTAAGGGTTATTTAGGATCTAATTTTATCCTGAATTTGAGCAGCAAAACAAATAGCTACCTGAAATCCTGAACTGAATTTAGTAAGAGCAATTTAGTACCTTCAAAACCCTTGAGGGCAATAAGGGGTCGAGACAAATTTGGCAAATGTGCCTCTAATGGATTAGAATATTTTTTTCAGTCTTAAGATTTGTGAGTAGGGATTTAAGACAAATCGACTCTCGGGTGGAAAATTTAAGAACTTTGGCTTTTATTTGGATGATTTTGGGTTAAGGAAACCGAAATTTGTACATATGTATTAAGGCGTAAAGCCGCGTTTTCGTATAGTGTTCTGAGCGAGCATTTGTTCGTTCTTTGGCAAATGAAAACAGGTTTTCACATAGCAAAATTTCCGTTCGTCCGCCCTCGAACAAGTGAATGCTCGCTTAAGGTGCGTTTAAAACAAAAGAACTTCGCTGTTCTAGCGCCCGTTCTACGAAATCAACCAATCACGTTTTGTTTACCGATCGAATTTCGTAGAGAGGGAGGTTAGAACAGCGAATGCTCTTTTAGTTTAACCGCACCTTTAGAACAAGTGAAAACGCGACTTAATAGAGCGTATACGTAACTATAACAAATTGATGTAGGTATACCATATTGTTGCTTGCAACAAAGTACGATTATAGTAAATAAATAAAGGACCATGGGCATATTTGTATGGAGAGTGGACCAAGAACCAACAGAAATGAAAGTGGTGTCATTAAATAGGTATTTACATTTATTTCATTTCATTCTATGGGCACTATGTTCAATTTCATTGCAAAACGGAGATATTTGTATTTTAGTCAGAGTAAATACTATGATGAATGGTGTCTGAACGACGGTGATTTACTTAGAGAGTGCCCGCAGTACGCCTAACTCATATAAAATTATCCAATGGAATTCAACTTTGCACCTATAGAATGAAATAAAGTCCATAAACAGACCTTTTTAATGACACTACTCCCAGCTCTGTTGGTTTTTGGTCCATTTTGACGCATAGTCCTTTATATTGCGAGAATAAAATAAGTATGTGCAATGCATATCATATCAACGTAATAAATGTAATGAATCGATTAACGATAATTATATCGATAGTCTGGTTTTACTCTTGATGTTCGTGGGCTGACGAAGGAACATTTTGGTATGTGAAATCCTGTTTTTACTTGCCCAAGAACAACCGAATGCTCACTCAGAACACTAAGTGAAAACGCAGCTTAATACTGAGTACTGACGTCACTATTACACGTAAATATTAACTTCCATATTATTGACCTTTGCATTCAATCAAATTGACATTTATATTTCATGGAAATGAATGTGTCACTGCGTCAATGACTTCAATTGAAAACTTCTAGTAACCCGGTGAATGAATGGCGATTACTAGAAGAATAGAACATGCTGTATAAATAATTACACTTTATCATTTCCCGACATACCCTCCAAAAACCAGCTGAGCCTTAAATTCGTCTAAACGTCAATCAAAAATATAGGATTTTCATAATTTTATGCTATAAAATTAAGTTATTATTATTAAGTTAGGCTCGATTTCACCAAACTTTTTTTTGAAGAATAACGCTAGCCCTCGGATAGCTAAGTAATAATATATAAAATATGCCAAAACTCCATGTCTCTTTGTCGCTTATCCTGCTATTTCACCTTATCCTAACTGGCCTTGCCATTTTTGTTCAGTCACTTCGTCACTTGGTATTTAAAAAATCCTACCAAATGTACTGTATGAGATTTGGCTCTAGTCTGAGCTATCCTTAAGGAAAAAGTAACAAAATATGTTGTGAGAATAAAATAATCGTGTTCATTAGTAGAGTGTAGGAAAACCGGGCAGGCTAGATTGTTGAAAATTTACGTTTCATTGTCTATGTTGCTAGCTACTTTTGATATTATATCATCAGGATGTTGAGAACATTAACACCTTCGCGACGGCATCGGATCTATTCGACCCGATGCGAGTATGGTTAATTGCGATGTTAACTAATTACCGTAGCGAAAGTGGTAGACCCATATGAGGTAGACCCATACCAACACACAGTCATTTGTGATATAACATCATTTGTATCTTGCGATTTTATGTTTTTGTGGACCGAATCAAATTATTTCATGAAAATGAAATATTACAAAAGCAATATAAAACATGCCTAAAATTTGACCGGTAGGTATCTACTAAGACCGAATGGTTTAGGTATCAGCCGCGAAAGCTCACAGACGTGAGTTCGAAACACATCTTGGACGTTCGTGAACTAGTTAGTTTTTCTTTGGAGATACCTATCTATTTAATATAATACTTCCATGATTTTATATTTCCGTTTTCTGATCTCCGGTCCGGTCGCCAGTACCAAAACGATTATGCACCATCCGATTTAACACATACGCTACATAGCAGCTTTATTCAATTCTAATAATCATATCATAAACACATTGATGACAACAACGTATAAGGTGCTTGCAAAGTGCTAAAGATTTGTTCAGAACTTAGAACCTTGTACGTAGTTTTCATCGAGATATGGTAAATGTACAATAATTTGTAGAACGATTGAATTTCATCCGGACGATTTGTGACTCACGAGGTGAGAAGTTCGAAGATAATGAACGTAGGCGTCCACAATTGTCTGAATCTAAAGCGTGTGGTTTAATATCCTATTTACTCGTAGGAGTTTAACTGGACCATCCGTGAGTTCTTTTCTTTTTAGTAGCAACCGTTATAGACAACGCTTTGGCCACTTTATACAATGTCTGTATTTTGTCAGTTTCCGTAGAATAGTTGGTTTGGTAGTGACCCTTCCTACGAAGCTGAAGGTTCCGGATTCGAATCCCGGCGAGAGCATTATTTGTGTATTTCGTGGCTGTCTATGTATTTAGGTAACTATTTGGACCTTAGGTATCTATTATTATATATAGTCGCCTGGTGCCCACATCACAAGCCTTAATTGAGCTTGCCTTGGGATTACCTAGATCGATTTGTGTAAGATGTTCCAACATATTTATTTTATTTATTTATACAATTGCAGAGGGTGGCCAAAGAATAAGAGCATTCATTTGCCTTTGAGGTTTTGGGGCGAAGAGGATTTTATTCGGAAATTATTTAGTCTCCGAAATAATACATAATGATAGTAGGTAGTAAGTAGGTACCTAGTAGGGGGAAGCGGGGTAGATTGGTACAAGGGGCAGTTTAGAACACCTACACTATTCTCTTACCCATAGACTTAAACTGTTACGCGGCAACACTAAATCGTAGCTTTGTATGTGTGAGTGTCACACCAATGACGCCGGCTCTCGCCAGTCGCCTGATGCGGCTTGGCGTGTCACTATATGTTTCCGAGGTCGGCGAGTAAATAATGTTGGAATTTGTCGATCGTGTTTTTGAGTGAAAACTAAGACATTTACGGGTGACAGTTTTAATAAACGGTAAGTACATACATTCAGTAATCATTTTGTATAGTTGTTTTTAACGAATATTTAACGGTTTATTATAAAAATCAGTTTTTTGTCAATCTGTCCGAAGGGTCACTTTGAAAAATTTGAAAATGGGGCAGTTTTAAACGTTCCCAAGTGCCTCTCTGGTGTACCAAAGTGCCCCTGCTACTTTTGAAGGCATATAACATTTAACGACGTCTATTTTTTTTAGTAAATGGTGCGGCCGTTGATACCAAATTATTGAAGAGACAATGGGAATGGCCATATCAGAGGCTGCCTCTAAAACGCGCCGCGCAACCAACTACAGTATACCGTTATCCACATTACATCACCGACTTGGGAAATTACGTAAAAATATTGCATTGAAATAGTTTTACAGTATTGACTGATTAATAGTATTTCATACTTACAAGACTATGTTCTTGTAAAACTGTGTTTTTGGTTATATGTAAAATAAACAAAAGTTAATTTTATTTTGTATATAATTTAATAAACTGAATCCTAATTAGGTACTAATACATTCCAAAGTTAAAGAACACAATTGACTGATTATCTATAACATTGAAAATGTTTACAACTAGTCAGCTGTGTTAGTGACTTTAAGGGGCAGTTTGAAACATAATAGGGGCACTTTGATACATGTACCAAAGTACCCCAAAATCGTATATCAAAGTGCCCCTTGCCATGTTTCAAAGTGCCCTGCCAATGGGGCACATTTGGAAAAATGCCAATTTTTGTTTAAATTGATATATCTCAACAATAGTACAGAAATTTAAAAACAAAATGGTGATTTTGTATACTTCAATAACGATACTATCGCCTTGGTGCAAAAATACATTCTTTTTAGTTCATTTTATCGGTTAAACTCAAGGTCAAAAAAAGGTGTTCAAAGCTGCCCCACTTTCCCCTACTATTTAAAGTGATTACAAAATTTTCTTGACACTTTCTCGACTTCCAAGTCGAGCCTATTATCTACCTATTAGTTATCGCTGTATAAAGAGCAACAATTTTGGATTCGCTCAAAATCTGATTCAAAAGCGAATAACAAAAGAATATATTCTTGGGTTATTTTAAGCTTATCTATATAAATAAAACTACAATAAAAAATATTGTCCAAGCAAATCCAATAAAACTAAAAGTTGGACTGTATACCCACAGGACGGAGACAGTCACGTCGAGTGCGATGTACGGACAATTAACTAATTTAACAAGACAAATGTTAAACAAAGACCGTCGCTTAATGGACTACAAGCTGATAGATATATTTATACTCGTATGCTGGCCGTGTATTCTGATTGTACAACGGTTTTGGGAGACATGCTTTAGCGGCATTCCACGAGAATGCGCTTACGTGACGCTTATACTATCTTTGGCAGCTACAGTTAAAGTTGGAAAAAAACTGTGTGAACGTGTAAAGTTAAGTCCTGAAATATTACTGCACTAGAACTCTGGTTCCTATCATTTTTAGAAGTACTAAAAGAATCGCGTTACGTAAGCTCCTTTAGGCGTTGAATAGGTATAACTTGCAAAGAGGACAATGTGTGGAATGAGATGAATGCCACCACAAAAGGCATCTTATAATTATGACGAATTTTAAGATAACAACTGATCCTAATGAAAATCAAATTCATTCAACAATAACTCCGCAGTCTGTGTAACAAAACTATGAATTGGCATTGCTGTGCCCGCAAATCTGAAAACATCGATTTCAACACTTACAGTCAAAGACAAAATAAGGTGTACACAAAAATGTTCAAAAAGTCCCAGTGCACTCTAATTCTGTGTACCTACTAATTTTATCAAAATCTAAGACGTGAAAAAAATGTATTTTTTTTTTGAAAAATGCTGTAGGTAGGTACTAATGATAATGATGAGCTTGGTGACAGTCATTCATGACTGTGCTATTTTGGCCGGGCTCGGTAAGAATTAGGAATTAAGACGTAGGTAGGTATTCTGTTGCTTTATCCGATTAAACTTGCCCTACACTTGCTTCAATTGTGGTTTTCCAATTGGAATCTATTACCGTGCCGGGGTCGCTAATATATTCGAGTTATTAGAGCTTATTTAGTCTTCAAGATAACTTTTATATATTTTATCTTTCTTTAGTCTTTTTATTATTGTAGAATTTAATATTAATCATAGATAAATGTTTTATTTTATAAGAACTAATATTTTCGATGGATTTTTTTATCGATTGTTTCTTTAGTGACTTCATCTAGAGCCTTACGAGCCTAACGAGCTCAAACTGGTTAGGGTCAAGTTCTTTTGGTCCCAAGTTCCTATGGATACCTAGGTACCTTCAGACTCCATCGTCAGCTCCATAATAAGGTCATTATCTGAAAGTTTGCCTGCGGTCGGCTCTAATTGCCACGACCCCTTTCATTTTGCATGGGGCGATTTGAATTGTCGAGTTGAATTTTGTCGTAACAAATCAATATCAAGATATTAAAGTTAAATGTTTTAAATGTCTAACAAATGCGACTGGGATGATCATAAAAATAAACTTCCCATTTAATCTCGGTTCCGAATGTTCCTATTCAATAATTTTCCCTTCAATTTAGACTTAATTTTCAGAGCTTTTAACTGGCAGGTAATAAAACAATATCAAGTTTGTTACAAAATATGCTATTTATATCATTGTCAGTGTTTTTGAGCTAATTGGCAGTTCGTTGCCCTGTCGCCATTACTGCTTTATGATAACAGAAATAGTGTTTTTTGTTATCAATGTTATCATATTATTACTTATTGCCGTTACAGAAATTGTGTAACGCCGATTTGAAAAATAGGGTTGCCTAAATAATTATATTAATTATGTACCTAAGTACCCACAAACCCACATAGGTATAAGTGTATGGTGTACCTGAATCTGATGGCTATTTGGATGTATTTATGCAGAAACGAACCAACCCGCATGAATTTGTAATTTCAAAGATTGACTTGTTTATTTTGATTTATTTATTTATTTAAACTTTATTGCACAGTAAAAAATACAGATACAACAGGCGGACTTAATGCCATAAGGCATTCTCTATCAGTTAACCTACAGGCCAAACAGATAAAACATTTATGGTGTTAATTAGAATGAAGAATTCTTGTCGGTTGGTTCCCTTTTGCATAAATATGTCCATTTAAAAAAATAAACATAATGGTGATGGCAACTGTCAACTAATAGTTCTGTCAAATAGTTTATTTACCGTTATTTATTTTGTGTAATTCGTCTTCAACGATTGTTGAAAATGTAGAAATAACCGCTTAGAGTGACCAGCACGCTTAGCACATGATTGGTGCGATAGTATGTCGGTGCAAGATAGATTTTCCGTCTTTTACTAGCTATATTAATAAAAGAGGGACGGAAAGTCTATCTCGCGGCGACATATTATCGCATCAATCATGTGCTAAGCCTACAGCAATAAATAAATAATAAATAAATAAATATCTTGGGACATCTTACACAAATCAACCTAGTCCCACGGTAAGCTCAATTAAGGCTTGTGATGTGGGTACCTACTAGACGACGATATATATAATAGACAGATACATATAGCTACTTATATACATAGACATCCATGACCAAGGAACTAATATTTGTGATAAATAAATACACAAATAATGCCCTCTCCGGGATTCGAACCCGGAACCTCCAGCTTCGTAGGCAGGGTCACTACCAACTAGGCTACGGAGGCAGACAATATTCATCAAAACTAAATTCAGCTATAGTAGGGATTTGTGTAATAATAAAAGCGTAGCCAAGGTACCAATTGCTAACGCTCCTGTAACCGTACCGCGAAGAACGAAATTCGTAAATTTCGAGGATTTTTTTCTGTCACTCAAACGAAGGCGTCAGTAGAGTGAGAGAGACAAATCCTCGAAATTTACGAATTTCGTTTTTCGCGGTAGAGCCGCTGTGCTAGAAGTTACTAGTAACGCTCAACAATGATAGCTGCGTTTCGTTCGCGATTGTGCGTTAGCGATTGGTATCTTCGCTATGCAACCTGAAAATAAGAGGATAATTTAATATGGCTGATATTCATAACACTTGAGCCTGTGTAGGCAGATTTTCAATAAGATTTAACGATCGTGGCCTTTACGAGAAATCCTTGGCTGTCAGCACAATAAACTTCTAATGCTTAGGTATAATATCACCCGGTTCAATGACATTTTAGCAATAAAATAAAGCAGTTCGAGGTGTAAATTGCCGCCGGATCGCCATTAAGGGCATGGCTTTTGTTTTTTACTGGTGACATGCCGTTTTTGAATGTCAACAATACGTATTTAGTGCAATTTTCATTATTTTCATCGCAACTAGGAACCTACATATTTACGACACCCTGTTTTTAAAATCACCCTCACATATTTTTTGTAATTGCAATAAGTAATAATGTGATAATTATGTTCACAGGAATATTCTTAATATTCCCATCTAGACGGAATATTTGGTAACTATGAATGTAAGTAGGTAATGTTTGCAATTATTCAAGGTTATTTACATTTAATTTCAAGTACCTGTACCTATTTACATGTATTTCCTACCTTTTAACCTTCCGTACGAATTAAAATAAATATAAATACCTCGGAAATATTTCGGGCCTGGTATCCTCCTATTCTAAAGGCCGAGTCATACCGGGTTCGTGTGCAGCACGTGCGTGACGTGCGCGTCTGTGTAGCGTGCGTGCTGTAGCGTAGGAAATGTCATAGTAGAATTAGTAGATGAAACATCTTTTTTTTTATTTGAGTGACGAGGCTGGAGAGGGTGCCTCCAGCCTCGTTACCCAACGAGAGACATCGCAT
Organism: Thaumatotibia leucotreta; assembly: GCA_025490895.1. Taxonomy (NCBI): domain Eukaryota; kingdom Metazoa; phylum Arthropoda; class Insecta; order Lepidoptera; family Tortricidae; genus Thaumatotibia; species Thaumatotibia leucotreta. The sequence goes on from JALPQI010009165.1 coordinate 9,755, forward strand.
GCACGTCACGTGCATGCAACCAAGCGGTGTGCTGCACGCGCATTTGGTGTGGCACGGCCTTAAAGGTTAAAAAAGGTTAGGTTGAGACAGTTGAGACACACTATCACTCATAAATATCATGGAACAATCTTGCACAACTCAACGAAGCTTACCAGAAGCTAAGAACTAAGCGCAATTAAGACTTGTGTTGCGGGTACTCAGCGACGATATACAAATTAATGCCATATAATGTTTCGATGCTGTTTAGAAGTAGCGACTTCTAAAAATAAAATAAAATAAAAATAACTGAAATCTACCATTACAGGTTTACCCAATACGATTGATAAGCGTATCAATCGTATTGGGTAAACCTGTAATGGTAGATTTCAGTTATTTTTATTTTATTTTATTTATTAGACACACCAAACAGACAACATTCAACACATGTACAAACAATAATAACAAAGATCAGACAGGTATTCAGATAAAATGTTACCCAAAACAAGTGTGTTCAGCATGATTAAAAAGAGAGAATAAAAACATCCCGAAACAAAAGTAACTTAAATTTAAAAAAAAAAATACATATAACTTTCCTAGATAAGAAAAATAGCAGACAAAAAAGAAAAAAAAAGGTACATGCAAAGATACTATTGGAATACGAAGTATTGAACAAGGGAGAGAACCCGGGTGATAAGAGTAAGAGTAAAGGTGAATTAATAATTATTGTTTGAAATTATCTCATTTCATGTAGTTATTATTTATTTATTTATTTATTTACTTAATGTGTTGATTCATCCATGATTATATAATGGATGAATCAACACATTGTCAATTAGTTTGTTGAATAAAATTAAATTAAATTAAACGGCTAGTTATTAATATTAAATAAAATGAAAAAAAAATATATATATAGGTATGTCAGGTTTCCGCATAGCTATTTATGTGCGAATGAATGACTCGTTGATATAATGAACACTTGTTTATGAACTGTCACACGTGCACTATGCAAATCACACGGCTCTCTTGATATTGAGCAATAAAATATGCATCGATAGCTAGGATTCTTCACATATCCGTGGGTGGTCGACGTGGTCGTATTTCTCACGTGTGTCAAACATTCACAATAACCTGAGGAACGCGAATACAAATTGAATCGCGAATTCCTCGTGTATCTGTCTTTGTTACTCTAATTATGACTTTGGCGGGATAAGTGGGACAGATGCTTGAAAGTTACGTTTTATTTAAGTTCGTGGAAAGCTTACTGAGTATTACAGATTGTACTACTATTATGGAATGAACGAGCGGGGTGGGAGGGATAACAAGTGACGTGACATGATTCTAAACTAGGCTAGGTATTTACATGTGATAATCTAATAATACATAAATAAATATCATGGAATATTCTTGCACAAATTAAGAAGACTCACACAAAGCTGAATGAAGGCTTATGGTGTGCGTAGGTACTTAGCGACGACATATAAAGAGTGGTCCAAACCTTGATGTCAAAAAATTTTTTTTAGATTCTTCACGTCATGAGCTATCAGAATATACCCCATCTATGTTAGCCGATTTTTTGTAGTTTTTTTTTTTTGAGAAATTCTGGAATGAAGAAATTTATTAATAAAAAAAAAACCTGTTGAGTTTTTTAACTATTTTCTTTTTGTAAAAGTATTACTACAAATAAAGCATGTACTGACAAAAAAATTAGCGTCCTCACTTTGATACAAGTAGGATAAAAAATACCAAATTCAAAATTGTATGCTAAAAACGAATCAAAATAGCATTAATGTACGTAAATAAAAAAAAATAAAACATATCCTAAGGATTTTTGGTAATGTAAAGACTGCGCTAGACCTTAAACCTTCGTAAAAGCAAAAAAAAATGATACTTAATAATGAGGATTTTTCGGAGTAGTCGGTCAAATAAACTTAAAAAAAACTTCTAAATTTTTAATTTAAAGTGAAATTTCGTCTGTTTTGTTGTTCTTATCAATAAACAAAGACAGAAAATACCACGAAAACTCAATTTGTGTAGTTATTCAAGTCATTTTTTACTACTTTAAAATTTTAAGCTTTATTAAGTTTATTTGACCGACTACTCCGAAAAATCCTCATTATTAAGTAGGTATCACTTTTTTTTTGCTTTTACGAAGGTTTAAGGTCTAGGGCAGTCTTTACATTACCAAAAATCCTTGGGATATGTTTTAATTTTTTTATTTACTCATAAATCGGAAACATAACTCGGAAACTACAAAAAATCGGCTAACATACATGGGATATAATAATATTCTGATAGCCCATGACGTAGGGAACCTAAAAAAATTTTTTTGACGTCAAGGTTTGGACCACCCTGTATAATAGATACATACTCGTACATAATATATAAATACTTAAATACACAGAAAATAAGCATGACCCATTCACAAATATTTGTGATGGACACACAAATAAATGCCCTCGCAGGGAATCGAACCTGGAACCTCCAACTTCGGAGGCAGGGCTAAGCTACGAAGGCCATCAGTCAATAATAAACAAACCCGCAGGAACAAACTCAGTTAAAAAAGCGCAAGAACTGTAGTAGTAGGTAGCACAGGTTTTGCGTCATAATTCTTTGTATTGAATAATTTTAAGGTTATGATTGAAATGGCGTAAAACCACGTAAAACTGCTATACGCATACGCACAACAATGCTTTTTAAATCAACAGGGGCCCCGTTTCTAGAAAGCTTGTAACTTGTAAATAATACAAGACGAAGTCTCTTTTTGTGGATTTCATCAAGAAAATTTTCACCATACAAAAATATATTTTTTTCTTTTATTAATTAAATGCATAAATATGTATCTAGAATTGTTAAGTTATATTTATTACAGTATCTTGTTATGATTCCACGCTAATTTAATGCATAATTTCGAAATTATAGGCATCAAAAATATTTTACACGAGGTGGTGATGACGACCATGCCATGGTTATGATTTTTTAATGAATGGCGATGATACTATGTGTATGGTAATGACGATTTACTATATCATAAGATTCATAAGGGTATGAAATCAATATTTTTCAGTCAAATCAACAATGTATTTTCAAAGCGCCTTTGAATGTTTGTAGTTTATTCCAAACTTCCAAGCGAGTTCAGTTCCTGTCTCCTTACATTCCTGTACCAAAGAAGATTTCGTCGCTGGCTTCTTTAGCGTCTTCACTGCTGCCTGACTATCCGTGTATATGACCACGGCCCTCGTCTGCTGCACTTGCTCCTTTATGAGCCTTACGCACCGTAGTATGGCACAAACTTCTGCCTGAAACACACTCGTATACCTACCAAGTGGGACAGATACCTTTTCCCCCAATTTCGGGATAACTATATAGTAGGTATGCCTGCTCCAGCTAGACCTGTGGAGCTTCTTATCGTACCGTCAGTGAAGCATATAAACGTCGGATGTGCGACGTTTACCTTCCAGTTGTCCCTCTCCCCAATATGTACTCTATATTTCTTATCGAATATCTTCTTCCTCTTTATGAGGTCATTGTGAGTTACCATCATTTCCATTTTAGACAGTACCCTATCTTGTATTATTTCGTGTCGCTTGTGTACGCAACTTCCTCTCCATTCCTTGTATGCCTTCATTCGGTACCACTGTTCCATGGCCCTCTTTTCCGCTTCTATATGTAGCGCCTTTATACCTAGTATTACCTCTAAGGCGTGTGTCGGGTTGTCGGGTTGCCTCTGCACCTTTGCTAGGTACCTCATATATTTCTTAATATGTGCTCTGTGCCACCAGACCACCGCTCCATATAGTACTCGGGAAGTATTATCGCCTTAGAGATCCATTCCAATATCCTCGACTTTGACCCCCATTTCCTTCACACCGCTCTTTTGTATAGATACAGTGTTCTTATGGCTTTCGCCGTTTGTTCTTTTACATGAGTTTTGTACCTGAGCGTGCTACCCAGAGTCACCCCCAGATACTTTTGCTCGTTTACCAACTCCAGCTCCTTGTCATGTACCCTTATGGGCCTCATCTCTTCTGTCTTCCTTTTGTTAGTGAATAACACGAGCTTCGTTTTTGATGGATTTAAATCCAGTCTCTCTCTCTGCACCATTCCAGCACTTTTTGGATACTACTGGCCATTATGTCCCTTATGGTGCTTAGTACCGGTCCACGTTCGACTATATAGCACTCCGTCATCGGAGTAAGCTTGCATATATAGGCCCCCCTTATTTTCTTCACTAATGAGTACAAGTCCACCCTGTGGGAAACCTCTTTTAGGACTAATTGACTTTTTATATTCCGCCCAGTGTCGCCTTTATAGATCTACACTTGAGCAATTTCCCTATCCATAGCGCTATTGTCTTGTTGACTCCTTCCCTTCTCAGACTTTTCTCTACCGCTGAACATTTAATGGCACTTGCTACTACAAGAAAAACCAAAAATTATGGACCAATTTACAAAAATTGTCAACTCCATACATACAGGATCATAACCATCCATTGCTTCAGTACCGGTATTGACACGCTCGGTGTTGACGATTTCACACAAAATCCTAGATTATTTTAGAACACTAATACTTAAAGCAACGTCAACGCCTCACTAGCAAGTTCCTTTAAGGTTACGTATTCCCAAGTAATTAGTTTAAATATTATTCAATTACTTACTGTAAACCACTCGTGGATGGTTATGACGCCACAGCGTGTTAATCACGTATTGCAGTCACATTTTTATGTTTTTTTTTTGGTTGGAGCCCGCAAAGACAAACGTGTACTTGGTTCCGCTGTTTCACCTGAATTGAGGAGGCGGGCGTGGGTACACCCGGTATATTTAGTCGCACGAGTACAAAACTACCTCAACTTTGACAGTGTGCTTACGGTGTTGATGAATTTTTGGTGTTAAACTTTTAAATATTTTAAATAGTACTTACGCGATGAAGGATTTTTATCATATTTTTTTGAACGTTTAACAACAATATTTAAAAACTATTACTGAAGTAAAATTCGCAATCGTACGTTTGATTTGCGATAATTATCAGTCCAAATATGGAGGTTCAGATTTTTTTGTTAGATGGTGATGACTTTTGACATATAAAACATTTTATTAAAATGAAACTATTTAGATTTCGATTATTTTGATCAAAGGGCCTTAAAGATAAAACTACTGAATAACGAAAAGAATAAAAATCAAAGTAAAAAACCGAAAATATATTTTTTTAAACACCAAAACGCAATTTTTTTCCGAGTTTTGAAATCCACCCTTATAACCTCCTTCCGTCAGCCTCCGTAGCCTAGTTGGTAGTGACCCTGCCTACGAAGCTGGATGTTCCGGGTTCGAATCCCGGCGAGGGCATTATTTGTGTATTTATTTATCACAAATATTTGTTCCTTGGTCTTGGCTGTCTATGTATTTAAGTATCTATATGTATCTATCTATTATATACATCGTCGCCTGTCACCCACATCACAAGCCTTAATTGAGCTTACCGTGGGACTAGGTCGATTTCTGTAAAGATGTCCAAAAATATTATTAAAATATTAACACTATTAATTAGATAAGGACTTCCGCTTGTATTACAAGTTACAAGCTTTCGAGAAATGGGCCCCTGGATGCTTAACCAAGTTGCCAATCGCTAGCGCTTAATCGTCAATCGTAAACGAAAGGCAGCTAACTGTCTTTGTCGCTCTAATATGAAAGAGTGACAGAGAGGGAAAACTACGATACGCTACTAAGCGCTAGTGCTTGGCAACTTGGCTAAGCATCCAAGCCTACTACCGCGAAAATCGAAATTCGTAAATTTCGAGGATTTCTCTCTGTCACTCAAAAGAAGGCGTCATTAGATTGAGCGAGACAAATCCTCGAAATTTACGAATTTCCTTTTTCGCGGTAGGGGCCGCTGGTGCAAAATAATTAAGAAAACATTTGTCTCGTGTCATCTATACTTACTCAGTGTTTCTGTGTAGCATTTCACTTAATTGCTAAATAATGTTTTTCACTAAAACAATTACCTACTGATACCATTGCAACTACTTCTTTTTGTTACATTTTCAAGCAAATACCGTGATACATTCTGCAAGAACCTTGGTGATTCACGGCAGAAATTTGAAAGGCAAATGTTTTTGCATAAAGAAAAAAACCGCACGTCTTAGTCACGATTAGAAAATGACAGTGTCACCTCGTTTAGTAACCACTAAGTATTGTGAATAAACCTTTTACTACAAGCCATAAGAAATTAATCCTTATGCTCATACGCATAAAGGCATAGAAGCTATTCAGATTTCGTGATGGACATCTCGTCAAGGTACTAGGAAACTCGGTTGATTTATAAACATGGATGTGAAGTCGTTCGTGCCGTCAACAGGGTGTAAGTCTAATACGGGCGAGGCTCTTAACGGGTGTTAGTTTACGACATAATAAGTACAGTCAAGGGCATTAATATATATACACTTCTACATACTGATCCCTTACAAATGTGTCTATATATTAATGCACTCGGCTATACCTACATTCAAATACTTTTACTTAAAATTACTTAAAATTAGAGCTACAAAATGTTCTATACAAAATAATTTGGCGCGCAATGTAGAGAAAGATACGCGAGTTAAACACTCGTTGACAGCTAATTTCAAAAGCATATGACATAACTGCCATATCAACAATAACAAATGTTCGATTGTTCGTAACTACATTGCTACTCCGATAGTCTTCAAAAAAATCTGTTGGGTCATAATTAAGAGTAACTTAAAACCTTGTAATCCATGATTACACTAATTAATCCCATGCCTAGTTTAATTGATCGCCCGTATTAGATTTACACACTGTAGATACAGTTTAACACTAGTATCTGGCTGCTTAGCCAAGTTACCAATCGCTAACGCTTAGTAGCCTATCGTAGTTTTCCCTCTCTGTCACTCTTATATATTATTGCTGCAAAGACAGTTAGCTGCCTTTCGTTTACGATTGACGATTAAGCGTTAGCGATTAGCAACTTGTCTAAGCAACCTGTGGCCTATTTCATCATAATTAGAATTGTGACAATTGTAAAATATCACTGTTACTGTCGTCACAGGCCTCCGTAATAAAAAAAAGCACCAGCAGGTGTTTGTTAGATTTGGGTGCTTAGACAAGTTGCTAATCGCTAACGCTTAATCGTCAGTCGTAAACGAAAGGCAGCTTACTGTCTTTGTCGCACTAATAAGAAAGAGCGACAGAGAGGGAAAACTACGATACGCTACCAAGAGCTAACGATTGGCAACTTGGCTAAGCAACCTGGGTCTTAATTAATTACCGCCCACGGGTTGTTTAAGTTTGCACATGTCTCGCCAGGAAGTGAGATTTTCTCCCTAGAAAAGAAGAAGAAGGGTGATAATACTAAATACATTTTCTCAAACTTGCAATTAAATGTTGGCATTACGTACCGTACGTCAAATTAAACCAGGAAGTACCATCTCACTGGTTCATGTTCAACTTGATATATGTAAAGGCATTTCGTAACTACTTTGCAGTATTTTGGACTGCAAAGTACAGGAAGAAACCTGCTTTAAAAAGTTAAATACCGGAAGTAACTTTTAAAGAGACAGAAAATCTTGGCATTTGACCGTAAAAAACCTTGCTACCGGGTAAAAGAATATCTTGAAATAGTAAAAAAAAAATTTACGAATAAGTTTACTTTTTATTATTTTGTAGATTCGTTGCGTTCTTTGACTTATTTGTTTGTAAGTGTACTGTGAAAATCACTTTCAATGTTTTATTTCATTGCAAGTTTGAAAAAAGCACTACCTATACAAATCTCGGCGAGAAACAAGGTTACCTTCGTTTCTCGTCCTCTATAGTAATGTACTCGTATTAATATTACGTAGTAATTAAGCAAGTACCTACATATTTGCCAGCGTTCTCGTCAGATTTTATAGAACTTAATTAAATATGTAAATAGGCTAATAAACCTATAAAAGTTGTGAGACCTGATTATACTGAAATAGCTTCCGCTCCATAAATTACCTATTTAAAACACTTATAAAATATGGTAATATTAACATGATAAATATTAATTACAGTGACTGGGAAAGGCTTACGAATTTCACCAAAAGAAAGCAGGCCAGGTTAACTAATGTATACAAGAGTGAAGATGTTCTATTTCCAATTAACACGTTCGACGCCGGCGACACAGCGTCTGTGATCAAAAAATTCTGACTCCTATGCCAGTGACACACATACGTGATCAAAAGTATTGTACTCTAGTGCCACTAGCATAAATCATGTTCTTACTCCTGTGCTAGTCGCATCGAAATACGAACATTTTTGACACAAGCGTTGTGTCGTCGACATAGGAGTACAATCATTTCGGTCACACATGCGTGTTACTGGCATAGGAGTTCTAATAAGAAAATTTCGATCGGTGTAGTATTAGGATTTAGTGAAACAGTACCGGAGGCGAACATTGATGTCTTCTAAAGGTGGATTTAGACCAAACGAGCGAATGCTCATTCTATCCCCCACTCTACGAAATCAACGAATTTCGACGAATTACGTTTGGTGTAGCGAACGAATTTCGTAGAGTGGGGGATAGAACGATCATTCGCTCGTTTGGTGTAAATCCGCCTTAATATGTAAGGTTTAATACATCATTAGGGCAATGATATTGATATTAGGTATAAAAGGTGTAGTAATTTACTTTATACCTTCAATAACATTTACCGGAGGAGGCCAAACATAGCCCCATATACCCTCTAGAATATACACCACATAAAAAAATAAAGATTGTGGCGTGGCGATTATGGGCATTTACCTCCTAACGCATAGTTAATAGGAGAGGCCTACGTCCAGCAGTGGACTATCCTATGATAGTCCACTGCTGGACGATGATGGTGATGATGACGATGATGACAGAAGCTAAACTATTTGGAAATCAAAGGCACATGTCACATGCCTCATTACCAGATTTCTTGTATTTGCGGCACTGATTTTATAGAATAAGGGTTTTCCCTTATTCTATAAAATGTATCCGTCTTGTTTTGCAACACAGGTGAGGTTCATAAGTTTACGACATAGCTGGCCGCAAAACATGTTTACTGAGTCAATAATGAATCAACAGACAAAGCATAGACACATTAAGTCCATTCAAATCTGTAGCTTCACTCAAGAACACAAGTTATAAAATAGCAGTAGACTCGGAACCTTTGTTTCGTAAATACGTAACTAAGTATGTGAGTCAACGATGACCATTTACTGTGAGTGAATGTGACTGAGTCAGCATCATAGAGTGAGATAAAATGATTCGTTCCGGAAGCATTGAACTTCTCGATAGGTACGTGTCACACACTTAATGACAAAATATTTAAAAATACATTATATATTATGCAGATAGACGTCGAATTAAAAAGTTATAAGGCATACTTTAATTAATTATCGACAATTTTATACCCACGTGAGACTCAAACGTGTTTATAGTTTAAATATTTAGCGAAACTGGTTAATCCCGTAATCTAAGACGATTGTTGCTCGACATGTGTCGATCCATTACGACGATCGTCAATAGATTACAACTGTTCGTCAGTAGAAACCAGAAAAAATGTAAACAGACCTATAATAGTACATTACTACCGAGGCCGGGAAGTGACTGGTTGCCGGCCGAATATATCGATACCTCCTACGTATACTGGTGCAAGTGCAAAATCATCATTTTCCAGGAGAGCTGTTCAAAGGTACAAAGTTCTGTAACTAGCTCATACAATGAAATAATTTCGTGATATTTTCAAGAATTTATAACAAATACATTTTTATACAATCTACATATTTACTTTTTTGAAATAATTAGTAGTTTTTGAAAAAATGGTAGTTACACCAGTATACGTGAAATTTACGAGTTCTTGTGTTTGATGAACTGAGACAACTACCGTATACGTAGTATACTATGACTCGATGAATACGGATATATTTTTAGTGCCTTTGATGTATATTTTGTATCATGCACCGTAAATATCTAAACAAACCGGAGTTGTTGCTCTGATGTTTTTTATTGGTTAGTTTTCGCCTAATTTGTCACTTGTACCAGTATACGCCTAAATTGATTAATCATGTACCAGTATACGTTGAAGCTTTTTTTGTATGTTATGGGCATTGCAGGAAGTCTAAAAGTATATAAATACAAAGAAAATAAACGTTTAAAATAAAAAAAAATAAAACTGATTTACCATCATTTTTCAATAAGTATATTTTTTATTATTCTTAGTGTCCTACCGGATTAATGGTTATTGGAAGAAAGTCTTGAAACAAACAGATAGTTTTAATTTCAAGTAGGTAATCAAGACATGTCTTACAACATCAAAAGGCAATATAACAATTGAAGCGATTTGGGCTCTACTTTTCACTTACGATCAGGTGGAGTAGAGCCACTTTGTTGTACCAACATAAAAAAAAAAATTAAGAAATAACATCAACATAAATATTTCGGCGTTGCTTTTACAAAATAAATATATACATATACACGAATTCGATGCGATACTTCAATACTTCTTAGGTGCGTACAGTAAGACGTAACTACTTAGTAATGAATTTAAGACTCAAATTAAAAGAAGTATGTATTGGAACTACTAAGTAGGCTTCTTTCGTTTTAGTGTAAGTATGTCAAAATTCAATGTCTTTATAAGTAGCTAATATACTTGTTTACTGTCTGGGCTATCAGACTTAAAATTATAAACGACGTGTCATTCGTCCATCTAATACTGGTGGTAGGTTTGAGAAGACGATATTATTAAAGATATTATACATGAATTAGAAAACAATTGAAATGGTTACGAATATTATCCACTTGTTATTCGACATGGACCAAAGGGAATATTGTAAGCTCTGATTTCATTTAGTAATTAGAATTCTTAATATCGGCTCTTACCCCTTGACTTAGCGTTCCGATAAACATAGTTTGTCCCTTTCGGTCTTACCCGTACATATATAAGGCGGTTAGCAGGCAAGCGCTCTGTCTAAGCTTCTACATTGATGTACTTCTAATATATTGTTATTAAACACCACGGGACACTCGAAATACATAAGACGGTTATGTAAAAAAATATCGTGGGAAAATTAAAGTACGTCAGTTGTGTTGCTGTGTTATTACATATTTGAAAAACACACTACCTAATTGCTGGCCAGATTCGTATTCGTATTCGGCCTTGCTAATATTCAGCTATCTATATTAGCTTAGCTGGCCAGCAGTAATCTACTATTTTTTTTATATTTAGTTAAGTAGGTAGGTTACGCATAATTCATTTAATTTAACATAACAACTAATCAAATAACAACAATATTGCTAAATAATAAGCAATAGAGCCTACTTTTATGTGTAGATTTTAGAGTGTTGCTCGCGCATACTGGTATAACTTCCGCCCGCGGCGATAAGTGTACCGCGTATAGTGGTATAAGTCACTTAGCTCAGTATACGACGTTCGAACCAAAAAAAAGGTGTTAGTTATATCAGTATACGCCACTTTATTTCAAAAACTAGCGGTAATTTCGTCACAAAAATTTTATAGCTTGTAGATATAAGTATTTTGAACCCAAATATGCAAAAAAACGAAAATGGTAAAAATGTCACTTGCACCAGTATACGTAGGAGGTATCGATATGTAGACGGATAGTATTCGGACGGTAACCCGTCACTTCATGGCCGAGGTATGTATAATGCTTTTCTCAAACATGCAATGAAATGAAACAAAAAAAATATCTTCTTTCTAAGAAATTGTAAGTCAACTACATAACTAAGTCTTTGAAACACAACAAAAGTCAAATACGACACCGACACCTCATTTTTTTTAAGATTGACCTGTTTGAAAGTTGCAAATGTTTACTTTTAAAAAGCGGTATTAGACGACGCGGTCGGTCGGATCCAATTAATATTTTGAGTAGTTATTGTACATTTATTTTAAATTATATAATTTAAATACCTAATTATAATAAAAAAAATTTGCCAATCATTTTTTTATACTAATATTACTTACAGATAATTATTGGCTAAAAGCCAAGATGCCAGGTCACAACCCTATGTCAAATGAAAATTAAAAAACAGGCACTTGCCGGCCTAGGCCGGCAACGAGGTACTTCCTGGCCACTTTTTAGGCACGTAACTACAACATTTCATCGCATGAGCCAGTGATTCCTTTAGTGACAACACACCTAATTACCAGAAACATCCAAGAAAACACTGCCAATGGAAGCAACATTGGCTAAATTCTGAGAAGCCACTTTCAAAACAGGTCACCTTCCAACGTCATCGTCACTTAGAAATGCACTATAAAATATCCCAACTCTTAAAATTTGTCTTTGTTTCGCATATTTTACTATAAACTCAAAGATAAATTTCAAACATCTGTCTCTGTAACACTGATGACGCTTTCTTAAGAACGACAGGGACAAATGTACGAATGCAAAATTAACGAACTTCGAATTTTGCGACAGTCCAGTTCAGGATAGCTGACCGATGAAAACTGAGAGCCGCGTGCGTTTGTAAACATAATATACATATACATATATCATATCATATACACGGTGCCTCGCGAGGAAACCACATAATTTTAACTATGCATTCTAGACATCAAAATAAACAAAAAATATTATGAGACCAAATGTCAAATTCCACAAAAAAAAAAAAATATTTTTCGATTTTTTTTAGACTTTTTGAATACTTTTTAACATTTCCAATACTTTTTATCATAACAACAATTTGTTAAAACTAATTTTTTTAATGTTTTTTTTAGGGACAGGTTTTTTCGTCAAGTCTATTCTTATTTTTTGATTGTCAGGCAAAAGGTGTGGTAATATTAGAACACATTGTGGCAGCATTGTAATCAAAAAGAAGTTTTATGACGAGTTACGTCGAAAAACTTTTTCCGAAAAAAGGTTAATTATCTTTGGAACCAAGCCGAATCCTGGAAATTTTATATAACATTAAATACTCTAAATATGCTCAGGAATTCAGCATTAAAATTATGTGGGTTCCTCGCGAGGCACCGTGTATAAATATATATAAATGATTCTAGTAGTTCACGTTAGCTGATCATATCAGTCGGATTCAAATCAACATTTGGATTAGGACTAGATTATGTAATGTTTGATTTAAAGATAACCTATCTATTTCGAGTGCATACCTCAAAAAGTACTTAACTGATGATAGTTCAGTATCTAAACAGATCAATATTATATTTAGCATACTATACATTGGTATTTAATGCAGAAAAATATAAAATATAGGTTAGATTATCCTCAGAGGGTAACGTCGCTTACCTACTCGATAAAACAGAGTATATCATCGTAGTTTTCTCTCTCTATCACGCTTTCTTATTAGTTCAAGGGAGACCGTTGCCTTTCGTACGCGACAGAGTGAGATACAATCACAACCAAGCAACCGAATAAGTCGTTAATAATAGGCATTGCTTTGACATGGATATTTGGCAAAATCAATTTAATTAATAAACCTAAGTACACGTAACTATTTATAGAAAGTTAATCAAATAAGTTCTTTTATAAGAGCCCCTTATTTTATCAAAATTTGTTAATTAATTGCTGTATTGTTTCAGTATTTCTTGCGGCAGACGATATCCGACATAGGAAACCGGGAAAACACTTAGGTCAATGACGACTTTTAATGACCCATATAGGCCATAATCAGCTTTTAGATATGATTAAAGTGAAGTATTTAAGTGCAAGTTATCATGCAATTACCATTAAGATGTGGTTGGCGCGGCGGTACAAGTACTGAAGTTGAGAAGCCTTGGAAATTATGACGATTTTACTCTTCTGAATAGTGTGATATTCTTCTCATTCGTTATCAGTAGACGTACCATTAGTTAAAAAGTGAAGGATACGTTAAGTTCTACCAGATACGTAAGGCATTTCATCTCGCTCGCACTGATATTTTAGAGCGAGCGAGCGCGATGGCCTGCTTTACGTATCGAGTAAAACCTAACGTTACCGATACTTGCAAAGTAATGATACGGCTACTAAAGTTGAAAAGCCTTGAAAATTATGAAGATGTTACGTATGTAATAAAAGGTAACACCGAGTGGACAACTTATGTTTTTTCGACTGACAATGACCGAAATGTACCCAAGATTAGTTATATGCACAGAAAAGATACTATTCAGACATAAACCACCACCCATGGATACTTCTGTTAATATTATGAAAAGGTTAGTATATTAAATATAGAGCAAGTGATGTTATTTAGGTAAGGGTTCCTTTACTGCGCCCCAGGGGTTTGAATGTTCAGCGCCTTTCATAAGTGTAATACACAGAAGAGTTTACGAGTATCTTAACAAAAGCTTACTTTATTAATGCACAGAATGTAAACAAAAATAGAGGCGATCCGTTTTAGAGCATATTTAGTATCGGTATCCTGATTCGGAGCAAGTAGGACCAAATTATTCGGAAAAAAAAACAACTAGTTGCTTTTGAATGAAACCTGCGGCCTACCGTGAAAAACGTAATATTCGAGGCTTTCTCTCTCTCACTCTAATAACGCCTTCATTTGAGTGACAGAGAAAAATCCTCGAAATTTCCGAATTTCGATTTTCGTGGTAGTAGGCCAGACAGTCGCTTTTCCAAGTGTGACTGTTGGCAGTTTACTATTTACTACCTAGTAGGTAGTACCTACTACTGGCAGAGAGAAGTCATCAAAGCCAAAGAAGGTCAAATCACAGAAGAAAAGCCTGGCTCAATTGGTCGTGGCTGTTGGAAAAAGCTGCGCAATATCGACAATATTTTCACATTCTTCTTCGAGTCCTGTCTAAATTATTGGCTAAATCGTCGGCTGTCAACCAAAACTCATTATAAAAACTGTTACAACTCTTAGCAACCTCGTATGTTAGTATTGATTAGAACTGAGATACGAATTTTATTTCAAGTAGGTATTTGTTACTTACTGAGTTTTGGTTGTCAACTGGCGAAATATGAATTGTAGGATATATGTGGCTGTGCACGGGGAAAAGTACCTAGTTGCAGGTATTGAGTTATGCATAGTTCCAAAAAGGAGATTAAATTTGCTATCAATAAAAAAAGGAATCATGACTTTAGGTTGAACCACTATTTTTATATAAATTTTTGAATTTGCGACTTCCGAATTCCGAAATGCACAAGTTGAGAAAATTGCATTTAAAGTTTATAATGCCAAAAAACGCACTTCTACTTCGAAGTTACATAGTGAAGGGTATACTTATAATCTTTGGAAGTTCAAGAATTATGATAAAGATTAATTGTTTAAAAATACATGTTAGTTATTTATATTTCTTAGGTAGGCGAAAGAAATACGAAAGTGTTCAATATACCCAATTCATAATGTAATGAGATTAAAACTGTTAGTTTCTTATCGTAGTTACATATTTTAAGGCAATTTGAAATAATTGAATAAAATAAATTCCATAATCAACAATAAATTTAGTAATTAGGTACCGCACTTTTTAACAATTACAAAAAAGGTCATTTTAATATTAAAAATCAACAAAATTATGTGTATATCGATGATTTATCACATAATTTAACTATATTTAGCATAGTGTGCCACAATGGTGTCATCCAAATAACGTTAAAGCACTTTTTTAATCAATAAAGTTTAGTGACCCGGTTGAAACTTTTGTATGGAAACGTAACTAGGGTACTTTGTCACGGCATTTACTTTTAGTAACTTAAATGTAAAGGCACTATTTTAGTACCTTTAATGCAAAAAATATTTGTATCAAAATGTTATTTGGTACAATTATTGCAGAAATCAATACATTTTTATTTATAAAAAGTTCTGTTTTAGTCGTGTAAAACATAAAATTTTACATTTTACTAAACAGGGTACCTTGTCACGATAAGTCATTATCTTCAAGAAATAGAGTAAAACTAGGATAAAATACCCAATTATACATATACATAACCTACCTACACCTACTTTATGATTTATTAAGTCTTTAACCAATATTTATAACATTAATTAGTTTAGTGACCCGGTCGAAACTTTTGTATGGAAACGTAACTAGGGTACCTACTTTGTCACGACATGTACTAAACTTTAGTAACTTAAATGTAAAGGCACTATTTTAGAACCTATAACGCAAAAAATATTTGTATCAAAATGTTATTTGGAACAATTATTGCAGAAATCAATATATTTTTATTTATAAAAAATTCCGTTATTTTAGACTACTCTATGACATATATCAAAATGAATCAAATCGGAGTCGGACAGTTGGGTACCTTTCCTTGTCAGAAAGAGGCATTTGACTACCCGCGACGGAAATATTGACAAAATACTTCAAATTTTAAACGCTTTTAAGACATGGCGTGACAAGGTACCCTGAGTACTAAACTTTATGGTCGGAGAAATATACTAAAAAAACACAATTTTACTGATATTCTTGTACACGCTTGTTCCTTAGGATGTAAATAACCCAATTATAGCACAAACCCATTTTGGCACTTTTTCACCCGCTTCGACAAAAACGCATGTAACTCAGTAACTAAATGCCGTGACTGTCGTAACCTTACCCTGTGCACAGCCACATATTAAGGACGGAGTAAGAGAGAAAGCCGAAGAACTACAACACCTAAAGGATTGACCAAACGAGCATTCGCTATTCTAACCCCCTACTCTACGAAATTCGATCGTTACTCAAAACGTGATTCGTTGATTTCGTAGAGTGGGGTATAGAAGCGAATGCTCGTTTGATCTGAATGCACCTTAATGAAAGAAAAAGTGAATGTCATTGTAGATGAGTGTAAGAAAGAAAAAAGTGGCACTTGCTCCATCAACTCTTGCATGTAGAAATTTTGGTGATTATATTCTATGAAATATTCCTTGTTTCGTAGGTGTCGTGATAGCTCCACTGATAATTACAAGATGACACAACGCCTATAGCGGAACAGCACTTTACATGCTTAACTAACTCATTCAACATCCACATTGAATCAGCAGCGATGTTCATGCTCATTACGCATACTACATGTACATTACGCTAACAAGTTATTATGCAAATACCTGGCGCTAGGGAGTAGCACAAAAAAACGGCCAAGAGCATGTCGGGCTATGCTCGGTTTTTTTCGAAATAAAATACTTTAAAATAAAACGACTTCGAACATAATCAGTCCAGCCGTTTTTGAACAACTACGGAACCATACATTGAGCATGGCCCGACATGCTCTTGGCCGGGTTTTCTTATGCATGTGCGAGGTATACCTTATAACGGTGACAAATAATGCGAAAGTCTTTTTCGGTCTTTAGTTTTACCACTTTGCCAACTAAGAAATGCAATTCACGGGGCCCCCTTAGCTGGCAAAAGTGGTAAACCTATAATAGGTTGGACAAGCATAATTGGTGAAATATAAGTTTTTGTAACGTCCAAAATTACACCTCCCATTCCAATAATCGTGCAATCCTTGCGAATATCTCGATAAAATATAAGAACCAAAATCCGTTAACGCAAGCATAAAAAAGATTTTCACCCTATTACAGATTTTATCTAAATGTAGTAAAGGTACGAAAATGTTTTTCTTTTATCGTTTTATCGCCACCTATGACACATAATATTACAGATTGCTTAGTCAACGACTTTTTTTGAACCTGACTTCTGCTACCGTAAAACTACCCAACTATAGTCCAAAAGCTCTCAACTATGGTCCAAAACTATGTCAAATATCTTCGATTTAGTGTAATTATTATAATATGAATGACGCAGTTGTTACACAAAGTCTCCTCATTAATTATTAAAAAACTTAGATAAAACTAAAGTAAAAGATTTCCATTGATGCTTAATTACGAGTTGAACTTGTGGACCATAGTTGTAGTACAGGACTATGTGGTTTTATGGTACAGGAAACGTTAAAGGAAAAAAAAAAAACGTTAAACGGACAGCGGTGAGTTGGTTGAGTGGGGAAAATCCAGGACCCATCCAGACCGGGCTACGATGGTTTCTGCTACACTGGAATACTTCTACAAGTTTCCACTCCAGCGGGATCGGTGGAAGTAATAGGTACCAGAGTCCTTAGACAAGTTGCCAATCGCTACACCTTAATCGTCAATCGTAAACGAATGGCAGCTAACTGTCTTTGTCGCACTAATATGAAAGAGTGACAGAGAGGGAAAACTACGATACGCTACTAAGCGTTAAGACCCGGCCACGACATTGGTCTAAGGCGACCAGCGGCGAGCGAATCCATGAGTTGGAGCGGGATGCCGATATGGGTACTCCCTATCGCACGCATGGTTTTCCGCTAAGCCGGTCGCCTTAGATCACAGAACTAAGATGACAAAGAATGATCGACAACGATTAAAAGCATAACCAAAAACGAAATGCAAGTGTGTGCGTAAATTTGTCTATGTGTGGTCAGGAATAGGGTTGCCTATTACAACAGAGTAATTATCTATCGATGTTTGACTGTTTTATCGACAACATGGTATTTTTTATCTTTGTTTTTTTGCTATAAGTTTTATAGTACAATATGATTTGAGGGTGTCGAATTACAAATTGGAAACGTGTGTAAACTTATTATCTGGGATACCCCTTAATCCGTATATTATCAAAAAATCTCACAAAACATAGTAAAGTCCTTCAAGTTTGTTAAGTACACATTCGTATTTAAAATCTGGGACTATGACTGCATTGTAATGTAATAGATTGATTAGGTATGTTTATCGAACGAATATCGATATTGGTAGTTCAACATTTAGTCAAGCTCTAGCGTAGCGTGACAATTTATATTTTTACACAAAATATCCTTTAATATTAACTATTGTGATAAATTATTAGCGCCCAGTGATAGGACAACTAACAATTAAGGCTAGAAAGTAATAACTTACACGATTTATGCTACTAAATCGACAAAATACCGTTTGGAAACAATCAACCGGCAAATCATATTTACCTGTGAAACGAGTGTTTGCCGTCATTTTTTCGGTGGGTAACAGGGTAATCCTTTACACTACACGATACCATATCGGTTTAATTATTTGTGTAAATTTACTTCTTACTAGAATTAAATATAAAATTACTTTTAAATAACAGTCTCCGTCGAGAAGGCTGATACGGCTGATATGTCACTTCGAAAGTGGGTACGCTTTAGGGATTGTTTTCCATACCTTTTGCACTCGTGTAGTAGTCATATGACTGGTGGCTTCCCTTTCACACGCTTCCTTTCTCTATTAAGCGCTAGCGCGGATTCTAACTTTATGCCTTAGACCAATGTCGTGGCCGCAGCATTAGCGATTGGCAACTTGGCTATGCATCCAGATCAGAAGACGTACCATGAGCTGGCAAGTAACGTTTACGCGATACGTAATTAGTCCATCACGCTCGGTCAAATACATCAGTAGATACGAGAAAACGTTTTCATATCAGTTAAACGCCAATTTAAATGCTTCTTTGTAATTCATGGTACGGCTACTGTGGTGTAGGTACAAAAACGGAAGGTTTCTTATGTACAACGTAGCTATCATATTTTACTTCCCCTTGTTACATTCTGTTGATCATAAAACGATTTAATACAATTTACTCTGTCCTATAAAGATTATGAAAAACTTACTCGAAAACAATAATATAAAATAGATCGGTGATAATAGTCTTACACAGTTTACTGTCTAGTGTTCTTTCAGTGCCAGGAGTTTCGAATGATTGGCACAGGTTAAAAAAATAACAATTTAAACAGATAATAATTAAATTTGTTTTTATGGAGGACCAGCAGAGTTTCCTAACACAGGTGATAGAAATTGGGTTTACCTACTAAAATATCATGACATGACACATTTGACATAAATAAATTTTTCGTTGTTTGTCGTATAATATATCTTTTAAACTACGCAAAGGATTTAAATGTACCAGGATTCGTACCCGATGCCTCCAGCTAAGCAGGCAGGATCACTACGGACTGAGTTGCAGGCGACGAGCTATTTTTTTTACTAAAATATTATGGAGACGATACGAAATATTACAGATACGAGTATTATAGCAATTACATGCATATAAAAGTGGCTATAGGATCACGTTTTAAAAAGTAAAATACGGTCTTAACAACGACGGACAAGAAAAATTTGATTGACTCCAATAATGTTTGAGTTCAGCACCTTTTATATCCATTGGAGAAATGGAAACACACCAAACCTTCTGAATAGAGCGTTAACGAGGATCAGGCTAAATGTTCGCGACCCCTGAATCGTCTTTATTTACTTACTGATGCCTTCAAAAATATGTCAACGATTTTGATCCTTGTGCCACCGACATAGGTTCTGAAATGTATTCATATTATTAGACGTGATAGTGCGGAGATGTTTTGTGAACGATTTGGGGAATGCTGTCTTGTAAACGATTTGTGATAATGCTCTGCGATTAACCTACATTCTTGTGTGGGGAAAGCCTTAGATGGTGTTTTTCGGTACACTTCACTGTGTAGAAAATAGAGTGTCTAAAATTAAATATCTACTTATATATTAAATATATGATTTAATACCTGTTTATAGCTCACGAGATCTAAGAATTATCATTTGACAATTATAGATTAATCCTTATTAATATGGGGTTAAAACTCACCACTTTTACAAACTTACAAACAGTTAATGGCATTCTTCACATAGGGATCAATGGAGTCGATTTACTTCTGCTCCTATTTTTTCTGTGACTTATAATATGGAAGGAATGAATAGTACATTACGACACAAGTGCGAAAAACATGAAATTTTTTAATACGTGTCTCATACGACGTTTTTTAGTAGGTACAGATGGCCCCACGAAGTTTTGGTTCTGTGACGTAAAATGAGCCACTTCTCGCACTAGAGCCTAAAAAAGGCACCAGCTGTACTAAAAATAAAATTATTCACTAGTGGAAAACTTGGGAATTAACGTAATAAGATTACAATTGTGAGAATGTAAGCCACAATACGGCGAAGGTGTGCGAGTAGGCCAGCACTATGTGATTATGTATATCTCCTTTAGAAATATTTATTTAGGTTCAAGTACTTTTTTTACGTTTAAATATAGTAATTCAGTAATCTCATTAATTCAGTGGTTTAACACTAATAAATTAGCTACCACATTCATACTTCTAAACAAATAATCAAAGTTCCAGGTTATGGTACAGTATAAAGATCTTTGACAAAACGCACAAATAACTTTATACAGCACATTTGATAAGCACCCTCGATGTTCCCATTTCCTAAATGACCGTCCCTATTTGCTGCCGAACGCACGCTTTTTAAGACGCCATCAATCTTCTGCCAAACCATTATCCTAACGTAACTTCACCGGAACGAGGCATCACAAATAAACATAATGACAAGACAATAACACCTAAACCAACGCATTAAAGGTCTAAATCGCATGCAATTTCGCACAGGTAATTCTCGCCAGCTATACAAACTTAATTTTGCAGTGTTAAAACCCACGCACAAACGTTAAACTTGAGAAATATGAATGGGAATATTTAGCTAGTTTGTCTAACAGCGGTAAATGTATGTTGGTTTGGGACAGCGAGAAATGGTCGGTCAAATGGGGGATTAGCCATGTGGAAACAGATTAATAGAGCACTACCGGATCGGCGAATTGATTAACATTGAAACATGAGTGACGTCGACGTAAAAAGTCGGTCATTGCTACGCGTTAGTTTAGCTGGAAAGCCAATTTAAAAGCGGTCGTATGCCTAATCTGGTCAAACTCTGTTACGACTAACGACTCTATGGGTCGGTGTTATATTTGTCTATACAGGGTTACTTTTTCATCGGTATATACAATAATTTTTACCATATCATTGGTATCGATAATAGATGAAGATCACATTTATCAAATAAAATATACACTTTTTTTAAATTAATTTATCCTTAATGCAAAAGTAACATGTTAATTACAAGGCGTCGACGATGCGGTATGACGAAGGCGACGGGAAGGGGTGATCCAACCCGCCATGCCGCGCGCGATGACGTTTTAAACAAACAGTTGACAGTTCCCAATTTCTTGTTAGATTTGCGGATAAGTTCGAACATTGAACGTTGAACAAATGAATAAAATCTAAATCGTAAGTATTTTGGTGTTTTGCTCCAAAGGGATAGTAACAAAAAAATGCTAGTATTTTGGACTACTAATACGTATGTTGATTTATTGTACTGGTGAAATATTACTCGTAACCCTGTATGCTGCTATTTCTTTCAGTCTTACCTGGCGCTGTTAAGAGTAATTGAGATTGCATTACATATATAATGTAATTAATGTACATTGTGTGTTAGTGCATTACGGAAAGGTATCATGTCACTACTCTTAAAATATTCCTTGTGTGTTCTTTAATAAAATCAATTTCAAGCACGGTGACCTTTTCATGTGCATGTTTCTAAATACATCGGCATCATCAAAGTTACGGAAAGGCGTGTGGTGACGGCAGTAAGAATACATTTGTCACCACCCCAACTCCTCCTACGGGTGTCGTGAGAGTCGACTAAGGGATTGAAGTGTCACTGACCATTCTTTGATTTGATTGATGACGGGCAGCAGCGTCATTATAGTGCATAGTGGGCACATTACTGCGATCGCCAATCCGCTTGCCCAGCGTGGCGGTTATGGGCATTTACCTCCTAATGCGTCTATAAGCATAGTTGATAGGAGAGGCCTACGTCCAGCAGTTGACTACCATAGGCTGATTTACATCAAAATTAACATCTGTTGTCCTTAAAACGGTCCACATGCCTTGATAGAATTTAGGAAAGTTTAACATTTTATTTTAAAGTCTTGTAACACTATCAGTTTAGACAACATACTATGACATTTATTTATTTAGGTACTCGTATTTACTTACAATATTTATACAGTGTTACAGTAAAGTGCTGTCACTTGCCTTATATAACGTATATTATCCAACCAAAATGATTCGCCTTACCTGCAAAAGAAAACCGAAATGAAACGATTTCATCATAAAAAGATTGTAGATAGTCAGATACATATTTATTTAATTTAAAAAATTTCACAATTAGCATATAGTGTAGGTAAATATGACATAGTGTGTATACATAGAAATTACTATAAGAAGAATAAAATAATATTAAATAATATTAAACAGTGGACTGGACATCATTCGGCTTAAATGATGATGATAAGAACAGATATATTAGATACTCATAGTAAAAGCTCTGTTTAGTTTGGGCCTGAGTTTAGATGTGTTATTTTTATTTGTTTTCACCCTAATCATTCAATTTATTAATGAACCGTCTCTTAACTTAGTATTATCAAACCGGAATCAGAAAGGGATTCGAAAGTACTGTTGACACAACAAATGACACAACATTTACCAAGAAAAGAGTTGCTTATAGGTATGTAGCGAGTGATTAATTAATCATTCAATTTATTAATGAACCGTCTCTTAACTTAGTATTATCAAACCGGAATCAGAAAGGGATTCGAAAGTACTGTTGACACAACAAATGACACAACATTTACCAAGAAA
This sequence comes from Thaumatotibia leucotreta, assembly GCA_025490895.1. Taxonomy (NCBI): domain Eukaryota; kingdom Metazoa; phylum Arthropoda; class Insecta; order Lepidoptera; family Tortricidae; genus Thaumatotibia; species Thaumatotibia leucotreta. Next base: position 33,160 of record JALPQI010009165.1, read on the forward strand.
AGAGTTGCTTATAGGTAGCGAGTGATTAATTAATATATTTCTGTTGTGTTGTGTCAACAGTACTTTCGAATCCCATATCGCGGTTTGATAATAAGGCGATAATTATTGTTTCTCCCTTTCAATCTTATCAATAGGTTATAAGACCGAAAGGGACAAGCAATACCTACTTATCTGTAGCTAAGTTGGATCGGTGCACAGAGATCCAGAGCTAGTTCCGATTCCGAATCTGGCCTACTACCGCGAAAATCGAAATGCGAAAATTTCGAGGATTTGTCTCTCTCATTCTAATGACGGCTTCGTTTGAGTAACAGAGAAAAAATTAAGTTTTTCGCGTTAGGGCCGCTATTCCGAATTTCGATTCATCAGAAAATACGCGTTTGGACGCGAGACAGCGGTGGACAATTCGGTAGAACGCTGATAACGTGGGAGTATATTACAACTTTATGTATTTAGGACTGACTCATGTTTATTTATTACTTTAAACCGATGACACAGGTCGTTTCGTCAGCGTCTAAACTTACAAGTAATCCATTTGGTACGGGGAAAATCGATCCGTTACCTTGTATGTACGAACCTAGGTATATGAATACATACGAGTATGTAATTGAAAGTCTTATCAATCTTTGCGATACGTGAAGTCGTGGAACTACGTGCCTAGTAATACTTTTAGTAAGTTAAGAGGTATTTGTGTGACTAACTTCCTGATAGTGATTATTTGTGTAGTCAGCTGGTACATATAAATTCAGCCGTCAGTAAATATAAATTCCTAAACATAGTGCAACAATCTGAAGGTGCATTCAGACCAACGAGCATTCGCTATTCTAACACCCTACTCTACGAAATTCGATCGTTACACAAAACGTGATTCGTTGATTTCGTAGAGTGGGGGATAGAATAGCGAATGCTCGTTTGGTCTGAATGCGCCTCTCGTGCTCGCGTCACTTCACATAGCCTCTTGGAGAGTCTGTACCGACGTTTACATACATGCTTAAAAATATATAGTATTGTCTTTGGTTGTGGAGTTCCCCATAAACTATCATTGAGACCGAAAAATTGAAGACATTTACTACAGGGATTCCCTCGTTTGTTCCTTTTATGTTTTTTTTCTCGGGAAGTAGTGTTTCACTTAATGCGAGTTTATGTGATTATAATTTATACTCTGGCCAGAGTTTGTCGGTACATAAAGGCGGCAAATTTATGTTTTATAAATCCACCTAGTTCAACGGAAAGCTCTATTAAGGCTTCAACCGTGGCCACTAAGCAACGATATCTGTCTATATTGTTGTTGTATTTCTGGCCATTTTTTCCGCAACTCGACACCAAACGTGCCTATTTTGCGTGGTCCCAACGCTGGTCCAGTACTTGTTGGGGACATCTCATACACCCTTGAATTTCTTCGCAGGTGTATGCAGGTTCACGATATTTTTCTTCACCGTAAAGTACGTGTGAATATCAAATGATATTTCGTACATAAGGTTTTTTGAAAAACTCATTGGTACGAGCCGAGGATCGAATTCACGACCGCTGCGTTGCAGCCGTACGTTTTACCGCTAGGCCACAATTGCTGCGCCAATCTATACAGGGTGGCCCATTCAAATCGGCCAGTATGGAAAAGTCTGAAACTATAAGACATACGAAGATCTGTTCTTAGGATCCATGTCATTGATTTTAATAATAAGGAAAACTACGTTGATAAATATGAAAACATATAATAAACAACTAGTAAAATAAATATAAGTACCTACGTGAAAACAATTAATTCCATTCATTTTAAACATCATGTTTCTTAGAGACATTTCCTGCTACATAAACGATATTGGAATAGAAATAGTATAAGTTTATTTTTTCAAACAACCGGGTTTGATTCCCTGGCTTGGTTCAGTTTTTTTCAAGTGTATGAATGTAGTTTTTCTATCAAATATCATGTAGTCTTTTTATCAAAATCGGTGATATGCTGACATGGTTCTTTAGAACAAATCTTTGTAGGTCTTTTAGGTTCAAACTTTCCCATACTGGTCAGTATTTTGAATGGGCCACCCTGTATATTATGATAAATAGTAACTAAAATACAAAGAACACAGCTATGATTACAATACAAATGTTTGTAATAAACACATAATGAAATCCTCACCCGAGGCCTGCAACTCCGTGGGTAGGGTCACTACCACTACTCTCTTACCAGACTCAGGAGACAGCCAGAAGGTTAATTCGTAAATCAACTATGATGGATTGATGACAGAAAAACAATTGTCTTTCGCATGCGCACTATAACAACTTGCTATGTCACTATTGCGCGTCAATCCAATATCCCTTGACCTTGGTTCTGTGGAACAGCTCAGAGGCATACTATTTTTATGGCATTCTAGGTACAACGTCATACGTGCAGTTACATTAATTACATTACTTATTCAATAGCTAAGTATAGTCCATTTCAAATACGAAGGCCTAATGCCACTCGAATCTTTTGTAATTTAATTGGTCCACTACAAATTGTCACGTATCAACCGTGTCGTACACCGATGTATGCATAAAATATCACGCCACAAAAGGGTCTGGCCAGGTATCTTTTGTTATCACTGATCCTATTGTTGACGCTTAATGACATGACTTTCATATTTTAAAGACAAACGGGTCTTAATCGCGTAAACTTACGTTTAAATTATGTCCTGACGTTTCGGGCATGACGTTACACCCGTGGTCGCAGGCAGGTGGTGAGTCTGCCTGCGACCACGTCAGGACATAATTTAAACGTAAGTTTACGCGATTAAGACCCGTTTGTCTTTTAAGATATGAGTGATAATCGTGAAAGTTTAAATCTTAATGACTTTGTCAAGTGGTATCGGACCTTCGTATTTGAAATGGACTTTACCTACTTGTGAAACCTACATAAATATATCAAATAGTTAATAACTCGATAAGACATACATTTCCTATAACCTAATACCTAGGTATTTGTGGTCCTAGCATATCTCGTGTTTGGCAGCGTCTCGCGGTCTTCAAGCGACTGCCCGTCTCTTTTTAAATGTAACGATTAAAAGAGACAAGCAGGCTCGAGTTGCTATCGTGTACCATACGGTGTGTTCACATCATGCAGATTCTTATTGAACCCGAAGATTGAGATGCAGATTTTTAGCCAAACTGTGAGCATTATTTGATTAAAAATTATCATTTTAAACGCAATTAATTTTCTAAGAAAAGAGTAGTGAGAATCAAAATTAATCGATAATTACCGCTTGAAAATGACAGTGAACTAAGCAGGACATTGCCGTATCGATCGTTCGAAAGATATATAAAATTAAATATACAGTTAATTTAAATATTTGTCAACTTTTAATACTTCAAACCAAAAATGGGTAATAATACAAATAACTAACTGTATTATTATTTATTTTCGTAAAAGCCTGGGTCATTGTTACACACTGTATGCGTAAAGCTGGCTTGCCTCCTGGATAAAGTACCTATCTGCGGAAAGTGAAGGCGTCTGACAGCAAATCATGCCCGTACATTTTTTGTGCCTTTACTTTCCGAACAATCTCTACATACCAAAGTAAATTTATTTTTGTCACTCTGTTTGTCCACATATTTTCCGACTTACATTGATTCTTGGCATTAAACTGAAATATGTCCTGAATAGGTAAATTTTCCTTCTTATCTGCCGTGAAGTAAATCGTTTATATTGTTAAAAGAACAACGCCGAAAATATTTTCATTTATTATTTACGAAATACAAGAACGATACATATTTATCGTACTCACAATATAAGTCTTCAGCTTTGGACTACGTTCATCGTCACCATCAGCCTATTTCAGTTAACTGCAGGACATAGGTCTTTCCTATATCACGTTTGGAGGTACTTAACTCCTATACCTAATCGCCACACTTTACACGCGGGTTGACGATACCAAGCAGTAGTGTGGCCACTATGATGATGCTGCTGCATCATCAATCTTCAATACGTTAATGATTTGTGACATTTCAAACCTTTCGTCGATTCTTACAACATCCACGGGAAGATTTGGTATGGTAACAAATTATTCTTACTGCCGTTACCACGCGGCCAGGACTAGGTTGATTCGTATAAAATTCTCCTATGTCGATATTTTAGTACCGTTACTACTAAATAAAGATTACGCACATTCCTACAGACACTCGCAATTGTATTCAACCGGCCTATTTAAATCCTGTGCCGTCGATTTGCATGTCCATTTATAGCATTCCCACTCTAGGGTAAAGGCTGCATTGAACGGTCAAATAAAATCCTAGAGGAGAACATAGTTGGCTAAATATGGATGCATGATTGCCCTCTTGTTTGTATGCTAATTGTATACCATTTGCGAATTGGCCTTGTTCTCAGGTTTAGTCTCTAGAGAGTTATGCTGTTATAATTCATAGGTATGCATGCACTAATGAACTATTGTTGGTAATTGTAACAGTAATGTGGTCAGACGGCAATAAGAATACATTTGTCACCACCAAAACTCCTCCGCGGGTGTCGTAAGAGTCGACTAAGTGATTGAAGTGTGACCGACCATTATTTGATAAAAGATTGATGATGGGCAGCAGCGTCATCATGGTGGACACATTACTGCGATCGCCAATCCGCTTGCCCAGCGTGGCGATTATAGGTATTTTCATCTTAATGCGTTTATACGCATAGTTAAGAGGCCTACGTTCAGCAGTGGACTATCATAAGCTGATGATGATGAATGTGGTCAGAACTTCAATAAAGTATTGTCAGTGTTTGAAAAACGGTTAATTTGCTTTGACGTGGATCCGTGCACAGGAAAACTATTAGAAAAAAATATTTTGACACACGAGAGGGTAAGCTATTTCATTTACTTATAAATTTAATATTGACAAATTGTTTGAAAGTTTATGAAAAAAGTGTGTATTTATAATCATTCATTTCCAAATTACCTATGTATATTTAAGGCCTTTACATAGTTTACATGTTAGCCTACTCCACCGCTGGTGACCATGGCTCGTTCCTAAGAGACATACGTCAAAATAACGTAGGTCCTATAGGCTAATTTATTTGTTTTAATTTCCTTTGATTATTTTAGACATTTACGACACCGTCGTATACTTATATATTTGATAAGAATTCAGACATTCAAAGAATTAATAAGGTACTAAAACGGTAAAATATACATTGGGCATTAAATGCTGAGGGCGTAATCCGTGCCCAAAGAGGTATAACGAGGTAATGACAATAAAAACCTAATTTCGGGGTGCTACGAGTATGCGGGTAGTTACAGTTAGTGACCTCTCGTATCTTGTTCGGTGAGTCCTTGAGGGATTAAACGAGTTCATAGTAATGTTGGCGTTCATTTCTTTTGATGGTCAATAATAATTATTTTGAGGAATCGTTTTATATGCAATACAGGGTGTTTTTATCTATTTGCTTTGAATTTAAGGCAAGCTTATATATGTCAAGTATAATTAATTTCTCTAAGAAACCAATGGAGTAACTCATACTGTTAATGACTTGTAGGGACATACTAGCATAGTCAGCAGTCAGCACATATTCCAGTGCGCGTGCACTGCGATATATACAGGGTGTTTTTTTTTCGACCGTTCAAATTCTACGTAGTGAATGTATGGGTCATACTGACCAACTTTTACTATTGGGACAAAGTCGAAATCGCGAAAAAAAAATCAGCTGTTTCATACATTTCGGCCGGCGTAATGCCGCCAATTTGTATGAAACAGCTGATTTTTTTTTCGCGATTTCGACTTTGTCCCCATAGTAAAAGTTGGTGAGTATGACCTACACATTCACTACGTAGAATTTGAACGGTCGAAAAAAAAAACACCCTGTATACGACGCGGGCCCCGCTAGCTCGACAGTCCCGCCTTAACCACCACACTATCTGTACGTGTACATATTTTCGTGTTTAAATTCAAATATAAATTTAATATAGACTTTATTAATTACTTTAATTTAAACCTCCACCGCAACCTTCTATTAGTGACGAACAAACCCTACATTTATTAAAAATAAAATAAGTTTATTGACTGAACAAGTGTCTTTGTCGCACTTATATGAAAGATATCAGAGAGGGAAAATGACGATACGCTACTAAGAATTAGCGATTGGAACTTGGCTAAGCATTCAGAATTCCAGATCAGCTAATAATTCATAACAGGAAGAAGGTGATCTTTCTGAGGATCACTGTTCTTAAGTTCTCGTTTTCCTACTTTGATTGAACATTAATTTTTAATGATAACGATATTATTGATACTCAATACATCTGCATCTACGGATCATACAGTTAACACCATCGATAAACATTTAAACTGGAAGGAGCATATTGAACAAAATGTCAATGAAACTAAATAGATTTGCGTTCGCTTTAAAAAAACTGCGCGAAACCGTTTCAATAGAAGCAGCACTAGCAGCTTACCATGGATATGTGTCATCGGTATTGAGTTATGGATTGATACTGTGGGGTCATTCTGTTGACATAGACCGAATCTTTAAAATTCAAAAAAAATGTGTCAGAAGGATTTGTCAGGCTCAGGACGATGACACCTGCGCTCCTCTGTTTCAAAAGTTACACATACTTCCATTGCCATGCCTATATATCAAAAAAAAAAATACATTTTTGTGAGGTCCAATGCTACATTTTTTACACTAAGAACCGAAATTGTTCAAAGACAAACACGCTCAAAAACTATGCTCCGTGTGAACAAACCCATTAGTAAAAAGGCTATATACGATAAAAATGTATTCAATATGTGCATTAAGATTTATAACCATTTACCAGAGCATCTTAAGTTACATAATGATAATGAGTTCGGTCGCACCCTTTCAAACTGGCTTCTCGACAAGTGTTTTTACAGCACTAAGCAGTATTTAGATTTTAAAAATAATTCCTGACATCAAATTGTAACATTTTGTATTTAGACTTTCTAGTAACTGACTATGGATTATTATTATTTTTTATTATTGTCATGTATTTATGTGACTCAAATAGCGCAAAGCGCGCCAAAAATAATGACAGCTGTCGCATGGTATGATTGTGCATAATGGCGATTGAGATCTGATATATCTAAAGTAATAAAAATATTTAAGTGTAATATCCAGTGTATTATTTCAAACAAGAATATAATATTGGCGACGAGGATGGGATATCGTCTTTTAGGTTAAAATAATTTATGCTGTCCGTTACATTAGCTTTTTCCGGCAATGGTAACCGTGACAGAGCATCAGCATTTCCTAGCAATGTACCCTTTCTATAATTAATTTCGTATTGATAACCTGATAGTATTAAAGCCCATCTTTGCAACCTTGCATTAGCTGTAACTGGAATTTTCTTAAGAGGATCAAATATAAACTTTAAAGGCTGATGGTCTGTCACAAGCACAAATTTTCTGCCATACAAATATTTATGAAACTTTTGTACTGCAAAGATTATTCCTAAAGCTTCCTTTTCGACTTGGGAATAATTTTTCTGAGCATCATTTAAGGTAGCAGATGCAAAACATATAGGCTCACTATTTATTCCATGACTTAAAACTGCTCCCACGCCATATTGACTCGCATCAGTGGTGACAAACACTTCTTTGTTACAATCAAAATGTACCAGTAAGTTACTATCTGTGATTAACCTCTTACTAGCCACAAAGGACTCATGACACTCCTTGGTCCATTTAAAAGGAACATTTTTTCTTAATAAGGTATGTAATGGTGCTAATTTATCTGAAAGTCTAGGTAGAAATTTCCCATAATAATTTAATAGACCTAAGTATGCCTGTAATTGAGTAATGCATGTAGGTTGTGGTGCCTTTGTAATAGCCTCTACTTTTTCAGGTATTGGTTTTATTCCCTCTTCACAAACTAAATGTCCTAAAAATTTAATCTCACTACAAAAGAATTGACATTTGTCTAAATTTACCTTGACCCTATATTGTTTTAGTTTATCTAATACATTATTTAAATTCTTGTAACAATCTTCTAGATTTGTTCCTGTTATAATCAAGTCATCAATATATGCTTTAACATTACTAACTCCTTGTAATATTTGGTCCATTACACTTTGAAAAATGGACGGACCTGATGAAACTCCAAATTGTAAGCGAGTGGGCCTAAATAATCCTAAATGTGTATTAATAGTCATATATTCTTGTGATTTCTCATCTAATAACAATTGTTGGTAGGCACCACTCAGATCCAGGACACAAAATACCTTGGCTCCAGCCAGCTCTGCAAATATGTCCTCTGGAAGAGGCAATGGATAGTGATCTGTGTCTAACATCTTATTTAAAGTCACTTTATAGTCTACACACACTCTAATTTTTTTATCATTCTTTTGAACTACAACAATAGGGCTCGCCCAATCACTATGCGTTACTCTTTTAATAATTCCTGCCTTTTCTAAATTTAATATCTCATTTTCTACTTCCTTCCTCTTAGCATAAGGAATGGAGTAAGCTCTATGAAAAATAGGAGTTGCCCCATCCCTTAGCTTCAAAGTAGCCTGCATGTTTACAATATGTGAGGACCTGTCTTTATCAAACACACGCTTATATTTATTCTTAACACTTTCAATCAACTTATTTTTTTCTAGACATATCCCCACTTTTTGTATAGATCCCACTTTGTGAAGTTTAAATCTTTCTTGCCAGTTAGGAAATAATATTTTCAACCAATTCCTACCAATCAAAGGCTCGAAATACTTATCACAGTCAATTACTATGAGGTAAAAGTAATTTTTTACATTTCTAGGTTCTATTTTAATAGCCCCAAGCACTGACAAGGGAGTTCCTGACAACGCCTTTAACTTAGTTAAACACTTTCTTAATTCAAACCCTGAAAAGTAGTTTTTATAGTCTTTCAGATGGATCACTGACTTGCAGGCTCCTGTATCAATATACATACTCAATTTTCTGTTTCCTAGTCACAAAGGGAGTTCTGCACAATCTTCAGACACATTTCCAATGCTCCCTAGTACAACATCTTGCTCTTGCTTGCATTGAGTTAGCTCTTGCTTGTTCTCAGTATCTACATTTTGAATGCTTCTATACCGGCATTTATGTGCTAGATGCCCTTGTTTCTTGCACACATAGCAAACACAATCTTTTTTGTAGCACCTATCAGTAGAATGTGAACCGCCGCAGCATCTGCATTCTAATCTTCCAGGATTATTGTTGTAAGAAGAATTGTACCCTGTTCTAATGGGTACCGGGGTCTTGCTTACCGTTTTCCTCTTTTGGAGCATTTGTATGTTTTCTGCTTCTGGTTGAATATTTTTTGTGTCTTTGGCGGCACTTTCTAAAGCCGTCGCCAACTTAACTGCCTTTTCTAAGGTCAACTTCTCCTCCGCTAACAGTTTACTAATAATATTTTCATTTTTCAATCCACACACTAATTTGTCTCTTAATGCGTCGTCCAGGAAAGTTTTGAAGTCACATTTAGCGGCTACTCTTTTTATTTCTACCATAAAATCGTTGATTGTTTGTTGTTCTTTTTGTTGACACCTATAGAATTCGAATCTCCACGCAATAATGCTCTTCTTTTCCACGTAGTGCTCTTTGAGTGTACTTATTAACTGTTCGTACGTTTTGTCTTTCGGTATTTCAGGGGACAGCAAGTTTTTCAGCACGCCGTAACATTCTGGCCCAATTAACGTTATTAATAACGCTACTTTTTTTGCTTCGTCCGTGATATCGTTGACTATGAAAAATTGTTCCATCCTCTCAATGTAGGCCACGAAATCGCCTCCTTGGCGATAGTTTTCTATACTGCCTATCATAGCCATGGTTTTATTTTTTGTCCTCGTCGGATTTTCAAGAAATAGCAAAAAATACGCAAAAAGATGTTACATTGAGTAAAGTGTATGAGTATGTGTTATGTGGATGGCCTAATTCCATAAATGATGAATGTATAAAACCATATTTTAATAAAAGGGCTGAATTGGGTACTGAACAAAAATGTGTACTATGGGGAAATAGGGTTATTATTCCTAACAAGTTGAGAGATAAAGTTTTAGCATTATTTCATGAATCTCACCAAGGAATTGTTCAGTCAAAAATGTTAATGCGAAGTTATTGCTGGTGGCCTAACATGAATGAAGATATTGAAAAAGTTGTGAGCAGTTGTAATATATGTCAATCATCAAGAAATTTTACCAATGTAAGTCCACCAGTCAGTTGGAAAAAGTGTGATAATATTTTTGAGAGAATACATGTAGATTTTTTCATGAAAGACTCTGTAACTTATTTGTTAATAGTTGATTCAACTTCCAAGTGGCTGGATGTGCACATAATGAATGGCACTTCTGCTTCGCAAGTGATAGAAAAATTATGCAAAACATTTGCTGTAATTGGTATTCCTATATACCTTGTCAGTGACAATGGGCCACCCTTTTCTTCTGAACAATTTTTGCAATTTCTAAAAAATAATGGATGTGTGCCGTTAAAGAGCCCTCCATACCATCCTGAGTCTAATGGGATGGCGGAAAGGACTGTTCAGACCGTGAAACAAGCATTATATAAGTTATTAACAGAAAATGAGTCCAGAGCCTCAAAAGAACTTTTGTTGCAAAATTTTTTATTTACATATAGAAACAGTCCAAATTCTACTGGCATGTCTCCAAATGAAATGATATTCAAATACAAACCGAGAACGCGGTTTGAACTGTTAAAACCATCTAATACCTTGTCAAAAAAAGTGTTAAAGAGTAATAATTTAGAAAAGGTTTTGATTTTTAAGGAAGGACAAATAGTATGGTCTAAAAATTTAAAAGAGGGAAAAGGATGGACCAAAGCCACTATTGTTAAATGTTTAAGCCCAGTTAGATATATAATTAACACAAACGGCATACAAAAATGTTACCATGTATCAGATTTAAGACCCTGTGTAGAACTGCCTCAGATACGGGTTGAAGATGGACCCAGTTCATCAGCGGAGGTCACACCTCCTGTTATAATAACACCACATGTTCCCACAGAAAATGATGTCGAAAATAGTCAGGGTACTGGAGAGAGTGAGGAGAGCGGATTAGGAGATGAAAGACCTTCAGCTGATGGGCAACCATCAGAGGTAGTGGAAGTAACTGGACTTCCACAGTTAGAAGGAGCTCAGGAAATACCATCAACCCCTGTGACCGTCCCTGATCTGAGACGGTCTACAAGAATCAGGAGAGCCCCTGAAAGATTAGATTTATAACATGTTGTAAGTACGTTCCCTTTAAAAGGGGGACGAATGTCATGTATTTATGTGACTCAAATAGCGCAAAGCGCGCCAAAAATAATGACAGCTGTCGCATGGTATGATTGTGCATAATGGCGATTGAGATCTGATATATCTAAAGTAATAAAAATATTTAAGTGTAATATCCAGTGTATTATTTCATACAAGAATATAATAATTATATTGCTAATTATTTAGAATTGACAAAATATTTGCACGCTTGCTTGCAAGCAAAATACACGCTACACATGACATGAATTGTAACATCCTACATCACTGTATTTTTGCAAATAAATGTATTTGATTTGATTTGATTTGATAACACAAACTTAATAAATATAATGGATCTTGGGACCTAGTCACACAGTAAGCTCAATGAAGACTTGTGATGTGGGTACCAAGTGACGATATAAAGTGAGTAATATGTATAATACAGATATTTGTGTAAATACATACTTGCTACTTAGACATTAGACAGCTACAATCAAAAACCATTTGTGATAAATAAATACATAAATAATGCCCTCGCCGGGATTCAAACCTGGAACGTCTAGATTTAAATTTACAAAGTAATTTCAATTAAAAATGTATCTTACCTCATCCATTGTAATTCTTGGGCTGTCGCCGTGCGATATGCTAATCGGTTGAATACTTGAATGAGACGAATAATTATTATGAAAATATGGTCAGAGATCAAGAACAAAGATAACATTAATTATTATGATACCTAATTAATGTTATCGCTTCCGTCTAATAGGAAGTATATCCATACGATAAAAATAATGGACCTTGGATACATTTGCAGAATCTACACTATTAAAGACAATTTTAGGGTTTAGGGTTTAAATTCATGCCATAGTTAGCGTCGTCATCTGATATCAATCACTCACTTAAAAAAAGATTATTAACAATTTATACGCAATAAAAATAAGCCGCATTTTCTTGAACCTTAAAGGTGCATTCAGACCAAACAAGCATTCGCTGTTCTATCCCCCACTCTACGAAATCAACGAATCACGATTTGTGTAACGATCGAATTTCGTAGAGTAGGGGGTTAGAATAGCAAATGTTCGTTTGGTCTGAATGCACGTTAAGACGACGGCTATCAGGGAAAAATATAACCTAATATATTCATACCTTCGGAAAACTTTACATAGCCAATTGGCAACTTGTCTAAGCATCCTGAGCGGACAAGCTGCTCACAAATATCTGAGCGAATAAAACGAAAACATACACCGAAAGAAATTGTCAAGGACCACGCATTATAGAAAGGCGGATGTCCAGCGTTAAACTTGACAATTTGATTATTGATTAGCTATTCCTGTTATTATTTTAAAATTACCGACTATTATATTGAAACGCAACGCACTATGACTAACGGAATACTTCCGCGGACATAAGAACCATGATACTTAACTATTAAGGCCTTATGTCGTTCTAATAAGGTTTATGAATGGTCAATTAATCAACAATAGTACCAAGCCATGCGAAAAATTGCTCATTAATGTAGCAGCGATTCATTTTAAAATTACTCGTTGGTTGCAGTTATTACGCCGTTGACTCGTTCAATACCGAAACACGAATTGTCAAACCGTAAAGATACATTTAATTATTTAAAAAGCAATTATAAAAAAATAATATTAAATATTTAGTTTAGTTTAGGTAGGTTTAGTTTAGCATAGTACAGTTTTTGTTACTTACATTGTTTTAATAATAAACTTTTTTATGTAGAATATTAAAAAAACTTTTGAATATAAAAAAATTTAGGTGTGTTTTTAATAGTCACACATTTTTCTATTTAGTTTCTACAATATTAGCTTCAGGCTTCACGCACAGTGTTATTCTAGCAACTGTCTAAACTCGACTTGACATAAGATCTGGTTCACCAACGCCCGATGTTGTGAAGACTGAGTGGCCGAGTAGTATAGGCATAACCCACGAGTGGCCGAGTGGTACAGTCATAAGCCACGAAATGTGGGGTTGGGAAACGTGGGTTCGTTTTCCATTGGTGAGCATTGATGAGCTAGGTCATTTCTTCACCACATCACTACATTCTATAAAATAAAGTCACTTTTTCTGTCCCTATGTCCCTTTGTACGCTTAAATCTTTAAAACTACGATGACTTTTGATGAGATTTTTAATAGGTAGAGTAATTCAAGAGGGAGGTTTTTATGTAGGTACCTAGAGGTATAGTACCCGTGCGAAGCCGGGGCGGGTCCTTAGTTGGTATATAAATATTATGTGTAATGGCATTTATTTTGAAATTCTACTTCAAATAGGTATTCTAAACGAAACTTGAGAAATGAACGTGTACTTATTAATGAAGTTAATTTTGATTATGAAGACGGAAGCTTCCTAATTGTGTAAAATTACTTGTCTGAAAGCAATTTCGCATTGCTTAATTAACGTACATAATTCGTATTTTCGATATGAGTACCTAGATAGACAATTTTGAAGGTAGGTTCAAATTGACGCAATCCAGCAGCAGTGAACACAGACGAGAAGTAGGTATCCGAAACTGAGAAAGAATATAATTAAGGGTCTTAATCTAATCGCGTAACTTACATTTAATTTTATCCTGATGTTTCGGGAATGACGTTACACCCGTGGTCTCTGACAGACTCGAAACGTCGGGATAAAATTAATTCCTGATTAAGACCCGTTTGTCTTTAAAGTATGGGTGGTAATCGTGAAAGTTTAAATCGATAGTTCTCAATGGCAACTTTGTAAAATTTCCAATTTGTCAGCCTCTGTAGCCTAGTTGGTAGTGACCCTGCCTACGAAGCTGGAGGTTCCGGGTTCGAATCCCGGCGAGGGCATTCTTTGTGCATTTATTTATCACAAATGTTTGTTCCTTGGTCGTGGCTGTGTATGTATCTAAGTATCTATATGTATCTATCCATTATATATATCGTCGCCTGGTACCCACACCACAAGCCTAAATTGAGCTTACCGTGGGACAAGGCTGATTTGTGTAAGATGTCCCAAGATATTTATTTATTTATTTTATTTTTATTTATTTTAGTAATTTTAGGTAATTTTGAGAATGTTCTGCTACTTGTGAATTGCTAACATAACCTAACTCATTTAGGGACTTAGTTCTGTAATTTCAACCAGGCTATTTTCATTTTAAACGAGTTATTTTTTTAATGTTGTTTTATTACTTGTAGGAGTACAGACAGAAAATATTTTCGCTTAAAAGAATACTTTAAATAGGTACTGGTACTGCGTAGATATAACCACATAGTCTATAGCAAACAAAGGTTCCGTAGGAAACAAGGAACCCTTATAGTTTCGCCATGTCCGTTTGTCCGTCTGTCTGTCCGCAGCATAGCACAGTGGTCGTTAGTACTATACAAATTTGTAAATTGATACAGGTATACATTTTAATAAAGTCGACAGAATAAAAAGTAGAAAAATCATTTTTTTGGGTACCGTAAAGCCGGGTTACTTTGTCCCAAAAAAATGATGTGTTTTACTTCTCATTCGATTTAATTGAAATACAACACCTTTATGTTAGAATTAATAAATCAGAAGTAAAGTTAAGAGTGTAATCAAGTAATTTACACACTTTCTCTTTAATAAAATAATACCCAAGAGTTTTTTCTGTTTCGTAAAGTTTGGGCTAAAGTAATATCTTCGGGAGGGTTACTTTGGCCCATGACTTATTTTCGTGTTGTAGCGTAACGCTTATTAATTATGAAAATAAGTAACACGTTAAGACAAATTACGTATAAAATAGCACCACTTCCTCTAACACATTGTTTGTTTTATTGCAGTAAAATTAAGATTTCATCATAATGACAAATGCAAACTAAAATAATTATTATGATATTTACAACTCCATCATAAAAGTCTTTTCACATACTTCTTATTTCGATTAATTCTCACGTTTGTCCTGAATTTCATTGGCATATAACATTTTTATGCTGTGCTTTTTGCAACTTTTAGATACCTAACTTCCATTAAAGATTTTTTTTGTATTAAAACCTATTTAGTTATTTACTTCATGATGTTCCTAATATCTTAAAGTATATTCATAGCCGCTCTCGTGTTATTCGGTTAAGCAGTTTTCGCGTAAAAATGTGATAGACAAAAAGTTTGACAGACGGGCAGACTTATTTAAAATTAACAGTTTTAGTATGTGTCGGGATGCAAAATTCATACCTAAAACGCCTGATAACAATACATCGTGTAATTTATGCGATGCTTTGGTTTTATGATAAACTTAATTTTGGGCCAAAGTTACCCCCTAAGGCCAAAGTAACCCGGCTTTACGGTACCTCGCCTATTAGTAAACTGGGGATGACTTTTTTATTTTTCTGTAATCCGAGAATAAGAAAAAATCGTGAATAGTCAGCTATACCTATGTAACTATAGGTAACAATTATCTGTGTAGACTTTAGTATTTGTACCTAGTACTTATAGGCATTTAGGTACGTAAATATTTGTATTATATTTTAAAATGTTTTATTTTTAACTCAATTAAACAATTCTTTTCACGTGAACGATATGTAAGGTAGATATATGTACATATACAAGCGTGAGGACTAATGTTATTATTACATTAGTCCTCATATGACGTCACGATGTTTTAAAATTATATCACTTCAAATGTTAAGTTCGTACTTCGTTGTAAGAGTAGGTATATTTCGAACAAGAAGTCAAGCAATGTGGTATGAAAACACGATTCGGTTGATTGGCTCAATTTAATCGAAAAGTAAACGTATTCATGACACTCCATCAGCCAATTAGAAGCGACTTTTGCTTTCTTAACATGCAAATATAATACAAGAGTTACGATTCCAGCTAAGTACTATTAGGTAATGAATAATACTGGAGATAAGGACCGTAAGTCAAGTTAACACTCTATCTCGGATCGTAAATAACGAGTTATTTGTCGTAATTAGTCATAGCATATCTCTGTACCCTTACTTTAGTTGTCAGCAACAATGGTTGCTATCGAGTCACAAGCGACAAAAGTTCCCTTCGGCCATGAACGTAACCACATGCTGGTATCTTCGTAACCAGTAAAGATTGAAGAATGTTAGCCCGAGTACGAAACCAGTTGCGGTATAATAGCTTTTTTCGAAACCCGCTACAATCATACAACACTAGCATGCTTAGCCAAGTTGCCTATCGCTAACGCTTAGTAGCGTATCGTAGTTTGCCCTCTCTGTCACTCTTTCATATTAGTGCGGCAAAGACAGTTAGCTGCCTTTCGTTTACGATTGACGATAAGGCGTTAGCGATTGGAAACTTGTCTAAGCACCTAGGTAGGGTAGATCTAGATAGGTAAGGTAGGCTGTTCGAAGGGTAAATGGCCCAGAAATTAAAGCCCCAGCGAAGTTTCATCGAAAATGTAAAATAATAAAAGATTAATTACAACTGACTTTGTGCAAAGTATAAAACTTTTTCTTTCGCAACTGGTAAACATGTATAAATCGCAGCAACATTTCTTTCGTATAATAGTTTCGCTGCATTAGAATTCCGAAAGGGACTTGGTATATAGTATGTTACTACATACTTACAGTCAAATCAAACATTTTATCACACAAATCATCTATCTCTAAGACCACTGTTGGACATAGGCCTTTCCTATTACATACACATTAGGAGTATCGTACTCTGACCAAACGGGTTGCGACGATCGCAGTAGTAATGTGCCCATTATGATGACGATGCAGCCGCTGATGGTCACACAATGATATCACATAATGATCGTCAACTTAAGGCAAAAATAATAAAAATAAGAATTCACTATATAAATAATTCTTGTGTTGCTCCTTATGTACTTTTCCTATTTTTATGTTGTTTTATTAGAACCCAATGGTATAATCATTTTCTTTTTAATCATGCTGAGCAAGTGAGCATACTTGTTTTGGGTAACATTTATACTTAAAACCTGTCTGGATCAGGTGGCTTATGATGGTCCCGTTTTATCTATTTATCGTGCTATGCATCACTTTTGCACTTGCATACTTGTTAGAACCTGACGGCAACAACGACAAACGATTAAACACGGTACCATCATAAGCCTACTGATCCTCATTTTTCTTATTATTGTTTATTATTCAATGTTGTATCTGTATTGAGCCTAACAAAATTAAAAAAAAAAACATAGTAAGGGAATGAATAGTTCAGTCAGGTTCGTGGCCTCCGGGAATGTCTACTGTGCTTCAATATTTACTATTTATAGCCCCTAAAGAGATATTTTAAGTATGTGTAGGTGGGAAGTCATTATTTTTCTCTATGAGCAATAAATGTTTCAACAAATATTTTGAAGTAGCAAGCCATTGATACAATTGGCTTGTTTCATATAGGAAAATAAATTGTTTCACTTCACAGAAAACCCGTATTTTTATTTTTCGATTTCAGTATTAGAATTCTCAGAAAATGGGAATTGAGGTGGAGTCATTCCGATGTCTCTCAATTATTAAAAAAATGGTTTACTTAAAAAATCCTTAAAAACCACAAATTATTATACTGCGGACAAACAGACGGGCAGACGGACATGGCGAAACTATAAGGGTTCTTAGTTTACTATGGAACCCAAAAAAAGGAAACTGTTTTACAATGCACAAAATAATACAATCCAGAAACATGAAAACCATTATTTTCAAAAAAATATCATTATTTTTTGTTTTGTATACTTACGACACTTTTAGGCCCTCTCCACTCGGGCTTACATTAAGATAAGACTGAATTATATGTATTCTTACTTAATTATACTTACCCACGTATAGGTACATAATTGCTTTCGAATTCCTTACCAGACATATCTTAGTTAGATAAAAAAATATCACATTACGTGCCCTGCTCACAAAAAAA
>JALPQI010009166.1:0-51570 GCA_025490895.1 Thaumatotibia leucotreta
GAAAAAAACAGATTTGAAAACAAAACATCAGTATGAAAACGCAGGGTTGAAATTCGTTAACGAAACGTGAACATTTTTTTAATATTACAATCTGTAAACAATTCGATTGGTAACGACTAAACAAAATACCTACAATCTACAGGATTCTCTTTATTATTATCTTCAACAAAAACCCAATCTAGGGAAGTGAGTCTCGATTGCATTTTTCTGTGGCATTTGCCTGAGTGGCGAACCCTCTTGGCAATTTAACGTGTCTGAGAGAGGTAAAAGATACGTTTCAGCTATCCCTACTTATATTACAATACAAACTCTTTATTACTTAAATAATAAAAATAGCACAGAGAAAGCACTATTTGAAATAGAGGTGGACAACAGGTCTTATCGGTAAAAATGAATGAATAATAGTTCAAATTCAAAATTATTTATTTCAAATCTCATAAAGATTCATACATTGTTAGATTAATAAATATACTCAAAATTAATTAAGGTTTGTACCATTTTTTTAAATAAAATAAAAATACAATTATTAAAAATAAAATAAAAATATAATAAATGCGAAAGTAACTTAACCTGCAATGTAGCCGATATACATATACAGGATGCTCGCGAGCATTCCGAAAGATTTTAACTATGCATTCTAGCCATAAAAATAAACAAAAAATATTATGAGACCTCAAATTACATCAGTCAAATTACACAGAAAAAAAATCCCTTTTTTTTATTTTTGGAATACTTTTTAACATTTCCAATACTTTTTATCATAACAACAATTAGTTAAAAATATTTTTTTAAATGTTTTTTTTTTTTAGGGCGGGTTTTTTCGTCAAGTCTATTCTTATTTTTTTATTATCAGGCAAAAGGTGTGGTAATATTAGAACACATTGTGGTAGCATTGTAATCAAAAAGAAGTTTTATGACGAGTTACATCGAAAAACTTATTTCGAAAAAAGGTTAATTATCTCTGGAACCAAGCAGAATCCAGAAAATTTTGTATGACAATGAATACTCTATGTCTGCTCAGGAATTCAGCATTAAAATCTTTCGGAATGCTCACAAGCACCGTGTATTTAAAAAAACATCTGACATTCTGATAATTCCAGACCTGGCATTTGTTCTGCGTTCATTCAAATGAATTACGACCTGAATCGATTGTAATTAAAAAAACAATTTTAGATAATTGACATACAAAATTTAAGTTTTCGTTACGCCACCTTCCTAGTAGGATTTTATTTTACTACCTATCAAGATCTAATTAGCTCTGTGATTCTAATTGAAATGAGCCCAAGCAAGTCCAATGGATGCGGACAGCTCACGACCGATCTTTGTGGAACTCTCTGGGGGAGGCCTATGTCCAGCAGTGGACGTCAATTGGCTGATGATGATGATGATGGAGTCCAGATCTGAAAAAAATTGCTTAACGGTTTTTTTTATTTTCTTCGTTAAACGTAACTCAGCTTACCGGGAGACTATGTCAATTTGTGTAATAATGTCCCATTATTATTATGATTTAAAACGTGGTACGTACCAATTACCATGTTCCATGTTATTTACAATCAGCGCACTGGACTGTACTTTAATGGTTTTACGGTAATGATAAGCCAGAATAGAATCAGGCATTTAAAATGCAAACGAAATCTCGAAAAATATACGCGGCTTACGTTAAATGGCAGCCCTCTGAGGCATAATGCCGTGTTTACCGCTTTTTGCGAAACATTCAGCTTGTACATTGAGAAACATACGTGTATGCCTCGGGCATGATATCTGGGTAGAGAGAACAGACGAATCGCGAAGGAAATAAAAGCCGGATGATAGTGGAATTAGATGGGCGCTTGAAGAGGTGTGACGTAGTCTGGAAAACGCTTTCTGGATGCTTAGCCAAGTTGTCTATCGCTAGCGCTTAGTAGCGTATCGTAGTTTTCCCTCTCTGTCGCTCTTTCATATTAGTGCGATAAAGACAGTTAGCTGCCTTTCGCTTACGATTGGCGATTAAGCGTTAGCCATTGGCAACTTGGCTAAATCCTGGTGTTTTATTTCATGTTTGCTATAACAAATTATCATGTTCATATACTAAAGTGAATAGTAATATATCCTTGCTTAAATTATATTGACATTAATAGCAAAAATCAAAGTGATAGATCTCACCATCAATGTTAGAAACGAAAAGTTAGAAATGGCGACCTTTTCAAACACAAAGTTGTGTTTATCGCGATGTCGAAACATCAGGAATGTAAACATAGAGAGGCATTCAGCTTTGTATGCCGTGGGCACGATTTTTGAGGCAGAAGGGACGAATCGCTAAGGTAATAATCTACTTCTGTTATTTTGGCGTTTTTAGTGAAATGTATCCGTTAGTAGATTAGTAAATCGCCCGTAAACAATATGAAGATGTTTAAAACCCGCGTTTCTTGCGTGTGATAGGGCTACTCTACCTGGCCAGCGATGTGTCAAATTCTTCCGATTGTGCACCGGAACATGTCATATATTTTATTTATATCGCAGTTGATGTTGGGTGAATATCTGAGCGTTTCAACCGCCTAATTTTGGTGGCACAATTTTTGCTGAAGTTTCTAAATGTCTCAATGTTATACTTCGTCATTTGTATAAGGTACCGTGCCTCGTAGCTCATTGTAACGAATAGAAACTTCGGCAAAAATGATGCCACCAAAATTAGGCGGTTGAAACGCTCAGATATTCACCCTGTTACGTTCAGAAAGCGTTTCAGACGTGTAATAAGGCTGGGCTATTTGAATACACAGCGACATATCGAACTCTTCCGATTGTGCACGGAAACATGTCATATCGGAATCGCAGTTAATGTTCGCCTCGAGTATGACAGAGTTTTAACAAGCTTGTTTTGTTCATACTTAGTAGAGTTTACCCTACTCGGATACCGGTTTCATTTTCCAACTGGTTCGATGCAAAAAGTTTTTATTTCGATTTCGTTTACATCATCATCTCAATTTTAGAATTATAACTAACGTGAGGCTCAAACATATTTAAACATGTCGAGCAATTATCGACTTAAATTACGTGAGTAACCCGTGTGATAAATATTTAAATATCATCATCTCATCTCAGTCCATTGCCGGACGTAGGCCTCTCCTATAACTATGCGAATAAACGCATTAGGAGGTAAATGGCCATAATCGCCACGCTGGGAAAGCGGATTGGGGATTACAGTAGTGTGTCCACTATGATGACGCTGCTGCCCATCATCAATCAAATCAAGAGATGGTTAGTGACACTTCAATCCCTTAGTCGACTCTTACAACACTGAAAGCTAGAGAGCAAGTAGAATGTTGAAAGAGCGGCCTGCGCACCTTATATACAGGGTGCCCGCGAGGAAAGGGAAAAAATTCAACAGCGGATTTCAGACCATTGAAGTTAAAAATGTCATATGAAGTTTTCTGGATTCAGTCTATTTTAAGAGAAAATTTGTTTTTTTAAACCGTTTTAGACCGTTACACTATGATACGCATTTTAGGAAACGATTTTGTCACCATGTTGTCTTAAGTCTTGTCACACTTAATTGACAAAAATCAAATGAACAATAATATTCTTAATTACCTAGCAAAAGTAAAAAAAAACTTTAAAGTGCATTTATTGCAATAGTTTGATTAATAAATCCTTTTTTGTGTATTAAGGCATTCAAAACATCAAAAAACTATTTTATTTTTATTTTTGCAGGTTAGACCAAAATTCGTTTAACATTTTTTGCTTCTTTTAGTCTCAGGAATATGCTGTTAGAATTTTTCCCTTTCCTCGTGGGCACCTTGTAGATAGTACGTACGAGGTGAAAAATGTTTATACGACTTTTTCATAAATTTGGAGGGTATACCCCACCTCGTATGCGAACAACGCAGTGTAACTCCTCCATTAGAAGCATCGTAGCCAAACCCGCCAAGCGTAGCACTTAGCTACGTCGTAGCAAGATAGGTTGTAGCACTTGCTACGCTAACAGTTGTAGTCTGCGACCATACCTTACCTACGTATTATTAACATGGACGTCTAACGCCAGCAGCTTATTAATAAATTCAGTTAATGCAATAGTACTTAGTTAGTATCCTTTGAATGTACAGTCAAAGACAAAATAAATTGTATACAAAAATGTTCAATAATATGTCCGAGTGCACTCTAATTCTGTGTACTAAGAACGTTGTAACATATTTATGAGCGGATTGTTTCTATACTTATTTTTTCACTTGACTGTAATTTTGACGGTTTTTTAGTAATTTGAAACAGTTTTTTTTTCAAGTGGGCATATTACCCTGTGATCCCTGAGATCTAAGAACAAACTTTTAATAATTATAGATTAATTCTTATTAGTATGTGTGTATAGCTCACCATTTTTCCGATATACTTAACGTCATATATACTCGTATAAGGCTTATTTCTAAACTATCAAATATCCGTCCTTAGAAATGATATTCATCTATTATATTTGTATTATGTCGACTCGTAGTACCCACAAACGAACCTTATTCAGCTTACTGAAGCTTAAAGGCTTGAAGCTTGAAGGTTGTCCCATGATATTTAGATTTGTTAAATAAATAAAATTCAAGTCCGTAGAACGAAACGCAAAAAACTAGTCCACAACCTCACTGAAATATTCATAAACGCTTTTCTACATTTCAGGTCAATTTAGACCTTATTCTATTACTTTAAAGTTCAAACTGAACAGGTAAAATTGCATCGAGTCGCTTGGCGATGCCAAAGGAATTTTTAAATCTACTTGTATGCGTTAAGGTTCGTTTTCCTTTGAAGCCACTACTAAAATATTCCCGTATAAGGCTAGTTGATGCGATTACAAATTAAATGAATTGAAATGAAGTACCGTGACCACCCTGTGTCTCTTTCACATGATGCTATTTTGGCTGCGAGTGAAAGAGAGAGTTGAGCGGATATGTACGCTGACGGATCGTTGATTTTGGTGTATTCCGCTTGGTATATTTTTAATCGTTTTAAGAAATTATTTCTAACATTTCGGTTCGTGACTTTCTCACACAGCGTATAAGCCTTGTGATACAGCGAGGAAATGCCGCCAGCGTCTTCGGTACTAATGCCACAAGGGCTAATTTTAAAGGTAGGGTGGGTTAGTTTCGATAGTTGGCTTTATTTTATAAATATGTATATACATTGAGATTATTTATGAATAAAAATTAAAAACAAGTCGAATGTACATAATTACATATTAACCATTTTCACAATCTATAAGAGGTTAACATTTCTTTATTATTTAATAATATTCCATTTCGTAAGTTTCTACGAGCAAACATTAATAACATTGCATCGTGTCCCATAATAAACCGTATAAACATCTTTATTTACCCTAATATTAGTAATATCAGCGCAAAATGACAATACCCCGCTGTGCTGTATAGTCAGCCATGAAATTAGTCTACTTTTGGACCTCGACGTGGTACTTGTATCCCCGAATCGTACCATCCTCGTGTTCACACATATCATTGACTCCTAGTTTAAAGAGTAAGCAATGGGGTCATTCTCTGTGCGGTTGGCTCTAATTGACACGACCCTTTTCATATATTTTGTATCGGACGTGGCAATTCGCAGGCAAACTTTCAGAGAATAACCGAATGCGTATATGACATAATTAATAATTATAACTTATAACTAGATATGTTTCTGACAGGAACGAGAGATTGACAAGACATAATAGTAGGAGTCAAGCGTCCACTCCTAGTTAGATGCATATAATGAGGTGCTAGTTATGCTTATTTGCCCCCACCGTGTTATAAAATGGGGTATTGTTTAGATATTTCTACTTGACCGGTCCTGTACAATTCGTGTCGAGTGTACCGCTTTCTTACAGAAACTTTTATGTCAGGTAGTTAACCGTCCCACGGTACGCGTACAGTCCGTTTCATTTGTCTTTATTATTTATACAACGATGGTGAATTCCGACTATGGTTTGTTATTGAAGTGAACAATTTATTGTAATACAAAGGCGACCACGAGTATTTTTAAATTACATATTCTTTTGAAATCTATGAAGCATCAATACTGGAGCACATTTTATGCATTAAATACCATTTTAAAATGCCAATCGTTGCGTCCGGGTCTGCTTTGTTGACGTAAACTCCGGATGTGTGACAGCCACGTTACTAATACATAATCATCAGCCAATTGACGTCCACTGCAGGACATAGGCCTCCCCCAGAGAGTTCCACAAAGATCGGTCGTGAGCTGTCCGCATCCATTGGACACCCGCAACCTTAATTATCCCGGGTATGTCGTTAAACTACGTCCAAAACCACCGGTGGGTGGGCAGCAGCATCCCTATAATGCGGTGTACTAAACTGCGATCGCCAACCCGCCTGCCAAGCGTGGCGATTATGGCATAAACCCCCCATGATGAGTACAAAAAAAAATACATAATACATTTGAAGAATGTGTTAAATTGTGTTAATAAAGAGAAAAAATCGTTATCCCTATTAGTTATTAACTATAATGATTGTACTTAAGTTTAATTTAATCCTGACGTTTCGGGTATGACGTTACACCCGGGTTACGTTGTCTACCTGCGACCGCGGGTGTAACGTCATGCCCGAAACGTCAGGATAAAATTAAACGTAAGTTTACTCAATTAAGTGATCATTGTAAAAGTTTAAATCAATATAATGTTTAATAAATTTTAATGACCAAAGGCTGGGGTAAGTTGGAAAATGGAGCAATAATTCATCACACATTTTCTAAGTAAATGATTCAGTTTCGCCCACTGTTTGAACATTGAAAACGTCGTGGCTGAGTGTACACACGTATCGTGTTAACAGCACGAAGGGGTAACGCCGGTACAAATAGAATCTTCTTGGTCCGTATGCTCCGGATATTGAAATAGAAATGACTGTATTAGGAACACAGTGAAGAAGAAATTATGAAAAACAATTCCGATTTCTCCAAGATCCCATCTTAAGATCCCGGCTTGGTGCCTACGGGACCATCTCGGGTTTATAACCGTTAGATTACATTTTAAACCTAAGTACCTACTATTATTGTAAAATGACATCTATTCATTGTAATCACATTTTTACATGTAAATTTTTATATAGGTGGGTACGTCACCTAATATAAAAATTGACATGTAAAAATTTTACTTTTACCAAATAAATTCTGTATTCTGTATTAATAAAAATTCTTGAAAATCGGTTCACAGTTCTCGGAAATATCGAGTAAGTAAGTATTTTCGTTGTCTTGTTTCATACCACTGTGTCACGTTTTTAGTTGCTGTTTCGACTTAGTACATAAAAAAAATCCGGTGCAGTTGCAATTCTTTTTCACGCTAGTTTTTAATCGATACATGAGTAATTAAATCCAAAACATCATCTCATACAAAAATCACAACTGCGTCACGTTTTTTAGGGACACAAAATAATACAACGAAAAGAATTTTGACAAAAATAGGGCAAAAAGTTTTTTTAAAGTCAGGTAAATATAGCTGATTTTTTTTTAGTAAATATATAAGTCGACTCCATTTTAGTCATACAAAGGCAACGACAATCAATTTTAACTTACATATTCTTTTGAAATCTTTAAAGCACCAATACCGGAGCACATTTTATTCATTGAATAATGAATACGGCCATTTTAAAATGCTAATCGTTGCGCCCGGGTCTGCCTCGTTGTTGGTATTCATAGTTTTTTCTATTTCCGACCTAGTTGTAAGAAAACCGGCGGTAAATTACCAGTAATTTTCCCAACAGTGTGGGAAATTTTCCCAAATGGTAACTTTATCAATAGTATAGGTAACTTCACCAAAGTTGAGGAGAATGATTACACACGGATCTAAATAAAGTACTAATTGCATAAAAAATGTAAAGGAATGAATGATTTTCTGTGACTAACGTCAAAATATTGAAGCAAATCTCTTGAATAAACGTTTTGGTCAATCTTACAGTTTCAATTCGATTTGCTATGAGTATGAGAATATATGTGACGTATTTTTATGTGTGTGACCTCAACTCTCGTGGAACTACCTATAACATTGGGAATTGACATTCAGTTATACAACAGATATTTGTGATCGCTGGCGTACGTATACTTATCATCATAAGCCTATTTCAGGCCTCTCCTATCTATACGTATGAAGGTATAAGGAGTTAATGCCCATAATCGCCACGCTGGGCAAGCGGGTTAGCGATCGCAGTAGTGTGTATGATGTTGCTGCTCATCATCAATCTTCAATAAATGAGTCCTCAATGACAATATTATTTATTAGTCGACAGCTCGACATCCACGGAAAGGTGGTGATTGGTGACAAATGTATTCTTATTACAGTCACCACACGGCCTGAAAATCAAACTCAGTCATTAAAAATTCGTTGAGCGTGCTGGTTTGTTTGTTTAATGCCACAAATAAAGTTATGTCGTTTAATTTCATAACTTAAAACATTACATGTTTTACGCTCGCATGCGTCCGCATTCTAAATGTAAGCGTTTGTCAAACTGAACAAGATCTCCCTATTAAACAACAAGTAAACTCGAACGCGTCTCTTATCTTCCGAAGTTGCAAAACGCCGAATAACCGAAAAACCGAAAACCGCCCGAAACCGGGGCCGTTGTCACCGGCGGTTGTTGTTTCATTAAAACTTTTAATGAGACGGATGCTTTGTCGGTGCTTAGCGAGGCATCGACTCAATACTTAAGGGAATAGAGTGTGAGCCTGTTTTAAGAAAAGAACGTATATTGTGACGAGGTAGGCAATGCAATTCATGTGATAAGGATTAAATGGAAATATTAGGTGTTGTATACCAAATAAATACCAAAGTTTACCAGCGCCTTTTGGGGTTTGAACCTAAGTCCTCAGCTTTCGCGACTGATGCCTAATGGCCACTTTAGCTTAGTAGACACCGGTCGAATTTCTCGGGCAATATGCATTCTGTTATAAGCAGAGATCGGACAAATGTGTGTTATTGTTCGCAATTATATGGACATGATTCCAAAGTTGATTGAATAATTATTCATTTAGTCATTTTCAGAAAATTGTCTTTTTGAAACCGGTAACTATGAAAACCTTTGTGAAGAAATTAATCGTTTAATTATTCATTAAATAACATTTGGTGCCATGTCCTTATTGCGAACAATGACGCACATTTTTCCGATCCCTGGTTATAAGTAGGGCTCTCGGTCGTGTCCGGGTTTCGTGTACCCGTTTCCGTGTACCCGTTTCTTTGCTACCGGGAAACGGGTTTCTTACCCGTTGGGAACGTTTAATTAGGAACCGTGTAATTAAGACACGGATACCCGAGTACCTGTGTCTGATCCGCCCTCAATGTGTAGTGGCAGTGGCAATCTAAAATATAGGTACGATTTTATATTTGAACAAAGTATTGAACCGCATTTAACCTGCAACAAAGAAAATCTCTAGCTGCGTAATTCGTAAAAAACTGCGAATTTTTCGGTAGGTATTGTTTTGTTTCAGACTTTTTACTAATAAAAACATAGGTTTTTCGAATATTCAATTACAATGGATCCGCAAGACTCAAGCTTGGAAAAGTTTCTAAGTGGATCCGCGGACCCGCGCTTGGAAACGTTTCTAAGTTGGAAACGTTTCTTGGCGTTTCGTGTCGTTCGGGTTCTTAGTACCGCCGGTGCTAAGGACACGTGTACACGTGTCTGCGGGTAACACGGATACCGGGAGCCCTGGTTATAAGGCTAATTACAGAAAGTTGCGTACACTGCTTCATCTAAACAGGTATCATAAATAAGTACTCTAAAATGGGTTCAGAAGCCGTAGAGAAATGACCTGCATTGCTACTAATTCTACTTACGCCAAGAAGTATTTGGCTCTCAATTTTCTGGACGTATTTTAGAGCACTAATTATGTGTGTAGGTAAAAAAAATTGACTCTGAATCTATGAAATAGTTACTGGTTTTTCGAGTCGAACACTCGCCCTCATTTAGCAAGGGATCACAATGGCGTCTGTTCATTATGAGTGGAGGCATTTTTCCTCACACAGGTAATATCACGCTAATTGGTCGGACAGTACGTTGACTCGTAAGTATTTTGTACATGTAAAAAAATGCAAGTCTCGCAACGCAGTACTTCTTACACTACAAAAAAGTTATGAGATCAGTTGTTTAACCAAGTCGGTTAAGTATTTTTTTGTTACTACCAGGGCAGGGGGTGTCAGTAGAACTCGATTTCCGGTAAGTTAGCTATTTTGAAACTGTTGAGGTGCTTATTATAGGTGTAACTAAAAAGTAGGTCAAATTAGCTTGAGATGATTTGGGTTGGGTTGTGATTGGATGCGCCACGTTCCGGGAGCTTAGGTCCCCATTATCAAGCACTGAGCGCTTGCTAAAGCGTCGCTCGCATGGCACCTACTCTGTATGTTTCAATAATAATGAGTGCACTGCACCCCTTAGTAAGTCAATATCAAGGTCATTTTACAGTAATCCTTCATTATCACCAATTTTGAGGGTAGCTTTACAAAATATCTTTATCGTTTCCTTTTTAACGAGAACGACTAAAGCAATTATAAGCATATGGGTAGTTCGATGGTAAATAGCCACCATAGCCCATGGAGTATGGACGTCTTCGACTCTGGAGCTGTCACATGTAGCATTCAAAATATCTGATAAAATCAAATGTTTGTTTTTTGGGAATTTATGAAACCTTCGTATTTTATTCGAGTTTATAAATGAATAATCATTGTCACTGTCACTCCTTCCATCTATTTTAATTTACTTTTCCTCAACAACATCGCGTTTGACGTTTGTAAGTGAAAATTAGAGATAAATAAATTGGTTTAAGAGTTGACAATTAAATGGAAACTTTTATTGATTGGTTTTTTCCAAAATATTTTTATCAACACTAGCCACATGTGCGTTTCCAACCAAAAACAAGTGGGTTCACTGTATCGACGTTAAAAGTACCTATATGTATACATCGACGAACATTATAATATTTATAATATACTGCTGGTAATATTTACATTGTGATCTCTCGTCCCGCGTCAAAAAACCTGGCTTTTGCGTCCCCTTTTGGCATGTTTTTTTTAATAACTAGAGCATGAAGACTTCTTTGTAAGTCAAAAGGACGTTGAAAT
Source organism: Thaumatotibia leucotreta (assembly GCA_025490895.1). Taxonomy (NCBI): domain Eukaryota; kingdom Metazoa; phylum Arthropoda; class Insecta; order Lepidoptera; family Tortricidae; genus Thaumatotibia; species Thaumatotibia leucotreta. The sequence continues at coordinate 11,066 of JALPQI010009166.1, forward strand.
GACACGATGGACAGAAGTTTTAAATGCTGAATGAAACTTCAAAGGTTGCATGGGATGATATACCTATTTGAAGTTTATTACTTTTCTAAAATACAATAGATGATGAAAGTTTTTAAGTTAACATGGTCATTTTACGTTATTAGTATACATCCATAAATGATATTTTAACTAAAAAGGGACCTAATCGGCATAAACTTATGTTAAACATTTCGGACATACTCTTATTATGATAATCGTGAAAGTCAATCAATCAATATATGACATCAATAAATTATACAAACAGTAGTTTGAAAACCTGAATCTACTTCGTAAATAAAATACTAATAATTTAATTCAATTTCTACACTAAGTAAAGACGTTGATTGCTCCTCTTTAGAGCAGAAACTTCTGTTTCTCTGTGATCTAATTTTCGCTATTAGTGCTTCCAGTTCTGAACGAAAATCTAGTTTTCTTGGTGCTTAGATTTCCCTTTGCTTTTATTTATTTTCTGCACATAGAATCCAGAATCTATTGTGCACGAGATATAGAACTCGGGGAAAATAGAATGGGTTGGAAAATCTTTCAAATTCAAAATCTGGATCGACGCAAATAATCAGTTGACACAGGCTGATTAATAATGTTTTTCTCATAACATAATCATAATCATGCACTGGTATGATATTATCAAACCGTGATTAGAATGGGATTCGAAAGTACTGTTAACACAACAGTGTATGAGTCAATCTAGGATATATTCATAGTTTAAGTGCAGAGACTTACAGATAATAGATTAAATTAATCACTCACGACATCTATAAACAATTCTTTATCTTGGTAAATATTGTCATTTGTTGTGTTAACAGTACTTTCGTATACCCTTCTTATTCCGGTTTGATAATAATTTATTACATTTCAGTAGTTTTAGAATTATAACTAACGTGAGACTCAAACATATTTAAAATTTATCAAACGGGTTACACACGTAATTTAAGTCGGTAATTGCTCGACATGTTTCGATCCATTTAGAGGATCCTCATCATGGAGTACCCGCGACCAGTACACGTCTGGCTTTGGTCACGGGTACTCCATGATGAGGATCCACTAAATGGATCGAAATATGTCGAGCAATTATCAGTGAGTAACCCGTTTCAAAAATATTTAAATGCGTTTCGGTAGATCTATGAACATATATTGGATTTTTTTTATTAGCTTATTTAATGTACTGAATTGTTTTTTTAATGAGTAATAAAGAAATCTCTAACTCTAATGCCCCACTGCTGGGCCAAAATCCTCTCTTCCTCCAATCGTTCCTATCAAATGCCAGTTCCCTCCACTTCCCGTCATAAGCGTCCATGTCGTCCCGCCATCCCTTTGGTCTGCCTCTGCTCCGTTGGCCATCTTGTGGTTCCCAGTCTGTTAGGGTTTTAGCCCAATGCGTCGGATGCATTCGGCAGACGTGCCTTATGTATGTGCCTTATGGCATATCGTCAGGGATAGTTCAATACCGCATAACTACCAAAGCAGTTCGAATATCTGCCTAGCACTGCTCTTATTCTCTCAACTACTCAAAGGTTAGCTGGAAGAGATCCCTTGCAGGGATAAGCTCGCCTTTGTACGATTGTCTTGTGTTTTGTGTACTTTTCCATAATTTTTGTACAATAAAGTGTTTTACTACCACTACTACTACTGCACTATACCCGACGATATGCAATATCTATACAAGCCAATATTGCTCCGCTTTGACAGAGCAACAATGTATGCACCTTATTCTTATTATATCATCTTTATGTAGCCACGGTTATGCAATAAATAAAATAAAATTAATATATCGGTAGTGCAGTGACAGAGGGTAACTTCTAGCCGCAAGTCTGGTCTTCGGTGGTAGTGGATTAAGTCTGATACAGATTTTACAAGTAATTAAGTATTCAAACGATTTTCAAAGCCTTTATTAGCCCTATTTAGGAATCCGGAAGCGTTTGTGAATATTTACTTTGCGGTTAGTTTGTCCATTCGGAATGTTTGCTCGAACCTTCTGTTTAATTTATACACGCGTAAATTATACTGAATCGTGTACGAGTACATTATACAATAGTAACGTACAATTTATAAAACAATAAATAAATGTATGATTTCCACATATAATAAAATTAATTAACCTATAGTGTTATAGTTTCAGCCGTTCATCGAGCTCTTCGGCATGACAACTACACTCATAATTCATAATTCATTTATTATAATCATGTGATACATAAGGTGGCCTATTTCGGATGAAAGAGCCCCTGGGCGTCCGTTGGCTCGTTAAGTCGACGACATTCGCAAGATTGCGGGACACTTCTGGGTTAGATTGACTCAGAAGATGAGTGGCGTACTAGAAGAGATCCTAAGAGAGGCCTATGCTCAGCAGTGGGCGATAAATGGCTGAAATCATGATGATGATGATACATAAGGTCTTATGGTATAATAATTGTTCACATGAAGCCTGTTTGGGTATGGCAATTACTTATGTAACTAAAACTATAACTAAAATGACATTCATGCAACGTGCTTTTTTAATGTACTTAATAGAATGTAGTAAATTAAATATTAAAATTTACAATAACGTTTTTTACCTTGCATAGCATAGTGTTTACAATATAATTTCCAACATAACAAGTCAATTTTGATGCAGGTCATTTATAAAAATCTCATTAGTTATTATGAAAGTGCAAAATTTCCAAATCATTACTTTATTTAGCCAGAGTTACTCTTATCGCATATATGATAACCATAACAGTTTCAATCGCCCTTGGCATTGAAAACTTAACCCTTTTTCCCCATTTTCGTCCATTTTACCCACAAAACAGAAAAAACAGTAGAAGCGTAATGTAAGCGCAGCGCGTGTGGCAATAGTAAGCAGCGCAAGGCTTACCTGCACAAAATTTAACCACAGTAGGCCGTCAGTTCTCCAAGCGCGCTCACGTGAGATCGTTTTCGAATAATTCCGAAAAAGAATGTGCAAATATGCCTTTTTGTGCCGTTTTGAGATGTAAAAGTAATAGCCAGAAGTCAACCTCACCAATGAAGGTATTTCATACCACCGGAAGTTCTTAATTTGTTAATATCTTAATATTTTCTAAAATATTTCGTCTTCCGCAAGATGTTTGTACTACACTAAATAAGAAACAACTTTATATGCCAATAATAAGGTCGTTTTTTATTTGGCATGAAACTATGGAAATTTCTAGAATTTCGGAACGATAGGCTGAGTAGCGGCCAATGCGAGGAAAGAGTCCAAAAAGGTATCGATATCGATATTTTATTTCGTCGATATACCTACATTAGTTGTCTTGTGCCGATTAAGTGAAAAAAATTTAAACATGTTCTCTATAATCTTTATTTATTTAATCGGGTTTCCGACTGTCATCGTCATCATCATCATCATCTCAACCTTTTGCTGCCAGCTGCTGAGCGTAGGCCTACGTATCATCATATTATAATATTGTGGATATTAAGGTTTCGTGGCCAAATCATAGTTTCGCCATGTCCGCCCGACTGTCATCGTCATCATCATCATCATCTCAACCTTTTGCTGCCAGCTGTTGAGCGTAGGCCTGCATGTCATCCAATTATAATATTGTGGATATTAGGGTTTCGTTGCCAAATCATAGTTTCGCTATGGCCACCCGACTGTCATTGTCGTCATTATCATCATCACCCTAAGACTACTACCTTACCTACTGCTTAGTATAGATCCCCACATCCTCATATTATAATATTGTGAATGTTAAGATTCTATTGTCAAATTATAGTTTCGCCATGTCTGCCCGACTGTCATCGTCATCATCATCATCATCATCTCAGCCTTTTGCTGCTAGCTGCTGAGTGTAGGTCTGCTTATCATAATATTATAATATTGTAGATATTAAGGTTTCGTTGCCAAAACATAGTTTCACCATTTCCGCCCGAATGTCATCGTCATCATCATCATCATCTCAACCTTTTGCTGCCAGCTGCTGAGCGTAGGCCTGCATGTCATCCAATTATAATATTGTGGATATTAGGGTTTCGTTGCCAAATCATAGTTTCGCTATGGCCACCCGACTGTCATTGTCGTCATTATCATCATCACCCTAAGACTACTACCTTACCTACTGCTTAGTATAGATCCCCACATCCTCATATTATAATATTGTGAATGTTAAGATTCTATTGTCAAATTATAGTTTCGCCATGTCTGCCCGACTGTCATCGTCATCATCATCATCATCATCTCAGCCTTTTGCTGCTAGCTGCTGAGTGTAGGTCTGCTTATCATAATATTATAATATTGTAGATATTAAGGTTTCGTTGCCAAAACATAGTTTCACCATTTCCGCCCGAATGTCATCGTCATCATCATCATCTCAGCCTTACTTACTGTGAGCATGAGCATATTCTAATATTATAATATTATGGGTGTGAATTTTAATCTGTCAAAGTAATCACTTTGACATTAAAAGAAGCACCATTAATTTTAGTTACACCCTGGGTAAATATGAGTTCCGTAAAAACCAAACTAGAGAACCAAAGATATAGTATAGTAGTCTTGGCTGAGACCTTGGAGGACTTAAGTACTACGCTCGTTGACCTCAGTAAAGCCTCCGAGCGAATTGGTCTTAGGATGAACATGGATAAGACTAAAATCATGTCAAATTCCCATGTAGCACCAACTCCCGTAATAATCGGAGACTACACTCGAAGTTGTAGACGAATATATATACCTAGGACAAATTATCCAGTTAGGTAGGTCCAACTTCGAGAAAGAGGTCAATCGTCGAATCCGACTCGGTTGGGCAGCGTTCGGGAAGCTACGACACATATTTTCGTCCAATATTCCGCAGTGTTTGAAGACGAAAGTCTTTGATCAGTGTGTGTTGCCAGTGATGACATACGGTACTGAAACGTGGCCGCTTACAATGGGCTTCATAAGAAGGCTCAAAGTCACCCAAAGGGCAATGGAGAGGGCTATGCTAGGAGTCTCTCTGCTTGATCGGATTAAAAATGAGACCATCCGCAGCAGAACCAAAGTAACCGAAATAGCTCTCCGAATCGCTAAACTGAAGTGGCAGTGGGCGGGGCACATTGCGCGTAGAACCGATGGCCGTTGGGGCGGGAAGGTTCTTGAGTGGCGGCCACGTACCGGATGGCGTAGCGTGGGTAGGCCCACCACAAGGTGGACTGATGACCTGGTGAAGGTCGCAGGAGTCCGCTGGATGCGGGTGGCGCAGGACCGGTCATTGTGGCAATCTTTGGGGGAGGCCTATGTTCAGCAGTGGACGTCTTTCGGCTGATATGATGATGATGATGAAAAACCAAAGCAAATCGAAGAAATGTACTTTTTCATCACACTTGCTTTGTAAGCGCCCCATTGCTTGCATGCATCGCGGGAGTATTCCCTAGGCAGTTATAGAAAAGTTGGTACGTCATTTAACAATATTTTGTCTTAAAACAATTTATTTTGCTTAGAAGTGTGATGAAAAACATTGTATGCATCACGGTCGGTAAGCGGAATACTAACTCGAGTCATTAAAATCTAACACTCTAGTTAGAAATACCGTAATTACCTCCCTAGACGCCCAATGCTATTACTTCATATATATATAATTATATATATTTTATCGATATAATACCGACTCTTGCACAACACTATGACGCTTGTTAGCCATAACGTGCAAAAAGCAGCCTATCTCTTTTACTCTTGGGAAATGCCACGTATGTGGGAGAGAGAACAAGGATTCGCCATCTATTGGGGAGTTGCTGAACTATTGAGTTTTAGTTATAAACAGACTTATGCTACTCGACGCTAGATGGCAACACTCTCTTTGCAAGTTAGTAGTAGCAAGCGAAACGGCGTAAGTAATAAAACGAGTAGTATAATTTTGCTTTTGTCGCATTCGAAATAAAGTTTATTTTTGTATAAGATTTTATAACCAATAAGCTTTCAGATACTTCTGTGTGCATGTTTGTGCCAGTATGAGTGTGGCGACATCGGTTCTCTCGAGAATCGGGATATAAGCCGCTTCTACGTTATTTTTTGTTCTGTGATTTTACCCGTTCCACGTATTCTAGTTTATTCATAAACGCTCGATTGCGCCGACTCATCCACTAACAATTTGTATTCATAGCCATTACTGAAGCCTATCCACTATGGATTTTAGAGCATGTTTTGTTTCGTTTATACATATTTGCCCTGTCTGGTTAGGCACTGGTCTCATCGCGAGCTACTAAGCTATGAACTATCGGCTATAAACACGAACAGAAGATACGCACATGTATTTTCAAACGACTGCTCCGCAAGCATCTTCTTGTAGACGAATTGAAGTAGTTTCCTCCGTCAATTATTTTCTGATATTGAATACTATAATAAAATAAGTAATAGTTTATTTAATTAGTATATAAGTATTAGTATGTAATTGTATGTATTGTTATATTCATTTGGTATTACCATATCTTTATTACTTATACGAGTTGTTGAGTACCAACTAAAATGTCTCTGATTGGCCCAGGGTAGTTCTATGCGATTTTTCCGTCGCTCAAATCAAGTCATTACCATTCCCAAATTAATGACGAACTGCGTATAAATAGTGGAGTCATTTTCGGTTATCTTGTAGCAGACGCATGTTTGACTGCTATTCTGGCATAATAGTCTCGTTTGCTTTTGTAAAACAGAAAATAAAGTGGTGATGGTAATGAACAATAAAAACGCGTAAAAAAATCGCATAGAAACACCGCCCAATGGTTGACTGGTAGAGACTGCCTTTTAGCATTATGTCCGCCATTTGTAAAATTTTCTATGTTTTGTGCAATAAAGCTAAATAAAGAAATAAATACGCACTCCCGTGTAAATAAAAGAGACACGGCCATACTCGCCCGGCGGCGATAGCTGATAGCTGGGTGAGTATCGCAGTGTCTCTTTTATTTACACGGGAGCGCGGATCTTTTGTTTGCGTTTATAGCCGACAGTTCATAGCTTAGTAGCTCGCGGTGAGTGCAGTTCCTTAGGCCGTATTTGCTACGCAGGTATTGTGTAAATACCGTACGGTGATACGGGGACGAATTTGAGAGGCTTCTTGACATAAATCCTTTTACCTTTAATTGGGTACTTTCCTTAGGTAAAGACCATTCTTACTTTTTTTCTTTCGTTAGAATAATATTAAATATAGGGACACGAATGGTTTGAAGTCACGTGGAACTTTAACTCGATATATCTTATAAATATACCCGAGAAAATTGACTGGTGGTGGTTGCTAAGACCGAGTGGGCGACCTGTACAGGCATCAGCCGTGAAAGCTGAGTAGGTACGTGGGTTCGGTTCCCACCTCGGACGTTGATGATCTTGGTCTATTTTCTGGTTCTTTGGTATATGACATCCAATATTTGTAATTTATATAATTTTAAGTAGTGTGGCTACTTGGGAAAAAATAAAAACACAAATCAAAATATTAAGTGGAAAAATAATTAACTTATTGTGAAAACTCAAATCAATTTTTTCTTTAGTAAGTGATATCCAATATTTATAATGAAAAAATAATTATTTGATTTGAGTTTCACAAAAAACTTCGGCATATCTTCGTAATTTTATGCTTTAGAAAAAAATTACAGTGTTTTTCGATGACATTGTTGACTGACAATTTACGAAACAAACCGGTCTGTTTTCTTATCAAGAGGGCTTGCACCCAAACTGAAATGGTTATATACGATGCAAGTGTAGAAAGTAGCCTTTTTTCAGGATGAGTGTCGGTGACTAGTAATTTAGTACGGTTACCATAAACGATTACTTATCATAATCAGCCCAAATCGCACTCTACATTCGTAATAAGATTAATCAGTGTCCGCAAAGCTGAGTTATGCAATATAATGTTATGTCAAATTAGATGGACGGACGTAATGCGATTATGTTAATTGTCTAATAATGCAATTCAGTATTGAATAATTTTATGTTAGGTTGGCTGCAATATGCATTGCAATATCGTGAAGCGAAATATGCTTTTGTAGCTATCCACACACACGGAAACACAAATCACGTCAGCCTTCGTAGCCTAGTTGGTAGTTGGTAGAGTGATCCTGCCTAAGAAACTGGAGGTTCGGGGTTCAAATCCCGGCGAGGGCATTATTTGTGTATTTGTTTGTAGGCCGTGTGGTGACGGCAGTAAGAATACATTTGTCATCACCCCAACTCCTCCTGCGGGTGTCGTAAGAGTCCACTAAGAGATTGAAGTGTCACTGACCATTCTTTTATAAAAGATTGATGATTCGCAGCAGCGTCATAGTGGACACATTACTGCGATCGCCAATCCGCTTGCCCAGCGTGGCGATTATGAGCATTTATCTACTAATGCGTCTATACGCATAGTTAATAGGAGAGGCCTACGTCCAGTGGACTATCATGGGCTGATGATGATGTATTGTTTGTCACTTTCTGTCTTATAGAGATATTGATAAGACGGAAAGGGATAAACATTAAACAACACTTAGCGGCTTATGAATAAGGGGCTAGTTTATACAGGATATTGAATCTACTCCAGTTTAACAATTCACTTAATCAAGTACAATATACACAGAACTGTGGGCCTACCACGAACTTATAAAATCGAGAGTTTCAAGTATCTGTCTCTGCCACTCTAATGGTGCCTACATTGGAGAAACAGAGACAAATTTCGATGTTCGCTGTGGGCTTACTAGAGAGTTGCACTGTTTATCCGGGTCCGGTCGCATCCGGTCGCATCCGGGTCGCCGGACGTCCGGAGAGCCGTGTGCCGTGTCTTGACCCGGTTTCGAGTGATGTACGGTTAAGATGAAGTTGGCATCAATTTTCGTTGCAAACGGGTTGTCCGGGCGAGTGTCTTAAAGAACGTAAAGTAGTACGTTAAATAAATTTTTGGCCTGATTTTTTTGCTCTTTAATACTGACGTGATACTATTTAGGGTATAACGTATGCGGAGTGAAATTTGGACAAATTTTGAACAAGTAAAAACAAAATAACAAAATAAAATTTAACTTGTATCTCAATGCTAAATTAATTTGTATACAATTGTTAATTAAATTGGATAGTTTTGTCGGGTTTGGCATCTTTCTTTAGAAATTATGGCCAATTAAGTAGAACAATGTCGCTAAACTGCATGTATTTTTCACAAGACACATTTGCTAAGGCTAAAATCGACGATAATTTTGATTTTATAGAAGAAGGCAAGATTTGAAACACTGTTTTATAAAAATCTCGCATTCTTTTCGTTTCCAATAAATGATATTAGAAACCCTAGTGTAATGTAACAATTTGGCTACAGCCACTTTTCAGAAAGAGCTCGAATAAAGGAAATTACGTTAACCTAAATTACAAAATCGAACAGGGAGCTCAGAAATACTTCTAAATATGACAACAAAATTGATGAAAAACATCCTGAAACCATGGGCATTACGAAACATAAACAAAGAGCAAGCCTATCAACACGGAAAATAAAAATAAACAACTTTGAAAATATGACTTCGCCATTTGATCAAAAAGTATAAAAAACACTGCTTTTTCAGTAACGGATGTCACGGTGAACGACTTATAGCTAACTTCAATTAAATATTTTTAGCATAATAACTATTATTTTCAGAGTATCAATAGACCAATTAACAAGAATATGAAATATAATGAGCAAAGGATGTTTATTTAAAAAGTTTTCCTACAGAAGACAAAATTAGAGGCAAGAAAAATGCTAACATTTGTTTTTTCGACATCAATGGATAAAGTATCATAAAACTAAAGTTATACACTTTGGATTCAAGTAGTTCTTATCTTGCATGAATACTTGTTAAAATCGATATTAAAAGACGTACATGTTCAAGAAAATAATAATGATATCATTTATTTAATATAATATTAAACTTTATCCAGATTTCATTCCGCATACGTTATTGCTAAAAAATGTGAGACATTGATCAAAAAGGCGACACATAAAAATTTTCCTCAATAATACGAACGCACGTACATTTTAAAAATTTGCTGCTTTGTTTGTTGGAAAGAACTAGACTGCCATGTAGTTTTTTTATTGATTAAAACCTTAGTTATGTAATTTATTTTTTTGCAATTGACCCTTAAGATGAAACCCCAGTGAATAAATACGTCGACTATCACCTTAAATTTGAATCAATAAGACTGCCATTTATGGCAGAAAACATCGATTAGAAAACTTTCTAACGTCTAGTTTACTAAATAAGACAAATAAACAGGTATTAACATACGACAATTTTCGGTCGCCCATTGATTTTACGTGTCACTCCTCTTAAATTACGAAACACGATACAATTTATTAAGACAAGATGATGTCTGTCAAAACAGAAGATTTCCTACAAAATGTCGCACCCCTGTTTATCTCATTTCTAATAACAAGATGCTAACAACCACTCTCCAAACCCATCGCGACCCATTTTTACTCCATCCAATAAATCTCTTCAAGAACTTCACTCTATTCTAAAACCATCAACACCAGAAAATCCTAAAATCCTTCCAAAACTGCACTATTAACACCCCTTTTCGAAAATCAAGAAGGGGTATTGTCGTATTTAAACTGCGCGTCGCTTAAGACATTTTCGAATGAAATGTAAACCTATACTGACGAATCCGAAAAATTTGTCGAGCCTTGATCGGTGTTCGAGCGAGAGCTTTTCAAAAAAGGCTTAAGCGCCTTTGATGCATAACGTGCATGTGTTGTTTTTGAAATTTCGGACGGTTCGCAGATTGACGCTTGCGGTCGGGTTTCTTCGTTTTATTAGATCGGCTAGATGAATGACGGTGATGTTATTGATGAGATAAACGCGATTGGCCATATCGGGTTATAGTAATGTGAACGTGGAGACAGATCGGGAGAGCGATTCCGTGATAATAGGGTTAGATATACAGGGTTATTCAGGAGACGTGAACAGGGCGCTATGAATAGCTCGTCGAGTAGTATTACTCGTAGATGAGATTAATGTATGTTTTGAAGTAAAATGTTCCACATGCTAGGTCACTTAACAAGAAGTACTAATATCGATGAAAGATTTATGATCTTAATACCCACATGGGATTATCCATTACACATGGACTATACATTAGCACTTACTATATTTATAGTGTTGGTTCTGCTCAATTCTTCGCATCATCCCTCTAATGCCTTCTGAAGGTGCGTTCAAACCAAAAGAGCATTTTAACCCCCTATTCTAACCCCCCAGTCTACAAAATTCTATCGTTACACAAAACGTGATTGGTTGATTTCTTAGAACGGGCGCTAGAACAGCGAATGCTCTTTTAGTTTAACCGCACCTTAATGCCTTCTTACCTGATATTTTAACGACAAACGGGTCTTAATCGCGTAAATAAATATACGTTTAATTTTATCCTGACTTTTCGGGCATGACGTTACACCCTTGGTCGTAGACAAGCCTTCTTACCTGGTTATATAACTATATAATATATAGTGTAATGTCCATATTATACAGATATGTTTTCAGGTATTGTATTATATTATTTCATGATAATTTATTTTCTAATGGTAACTACGATTGTATTAGCAACAACGGAAAACCTTTTATTCGATGTTTCGTTTGTACCTAAAAATCTTCATGACTAGCAATTTATACAGAGATCCCGTGAGCGCCATCTATCGTTGTTCGGTAGTGTAAGCTGTCCCCACGGAGAGGTTGTATTGTGTAATGGATGACATGTATGGTTCCATGGTTGGTTTGGTTCGACGTAAATAAAGTTCGACAAGTGCTGCTGAGTTATACAGGGTGAAATATGAGTTGTGAACAGTAATCGGTTTTTCTAACTCTATAGACAACAATATAACAATTAAATGCTTTGATAAAAGTGACTTAATAAAAGACAAGTTTTTAATTTATTAACTATTTCCAATTTTTAGGGGTGTATTTAAATTCGTCATTTTAGGAAATTGAAACGGTTTATTTAGATTATTAAGACTAATTAATTAAATAAACTAAATTAACTCTTTGACGGAAGTCATAAAAATGTTAATATTTAGCAAACGAGTTACTCATATAATTTACGTCGATAATTGTTGGACATGTTTCGATTCAATTAGAGGATCCTCATCATGAAGTACCAGCGACCAACACACGTCGAGCTTTGGTCGCGGGTACTCCATGATGAGGATTCTCTAAATGGATCGAAACATGTCGAGCAATTATCGACTTAACACGTTCCATGTGCAGCTAAAATCGATAGTGTCACCTCTCACGTGCAAATTCTCGCACACAATTTCAAGCATAACCTGGCAACAGTATTAAAAGTCCACCAATACCAAATTTTATCAAATTGTCACTTTTTACAGCTGATACGTGCGTGTAAGTTAACGTAGCTTAGCTCGTACGTGCAAATTTCAAATTATCCCTATATTTAAATAGGGTCGTGCATCATATATGCTGCATTCACGTATCATCAATACCTTCAAATGTATCACATGTGATGCATGCACAGGGAACGTGTTAAGTTACATGAGTAACCCATTTGCTAAATATTTAAATAATTCTGAAGCTTATTTTTTTAGACTACTCAACTATTGACTAGGTTTTATAGACCGCTACTTTCACATTCGTAACGATTCATGCTTACAACGACTCAATATTTTACCCACACGAAACCGTACCCCATCAGTCATCAAAGTCAATCGATGCCACGTGTCGGCGATCGCCGACGCTACTCGCCCACGTCGGCTGTAGACGTGACGTGTGGGCACGTCATGATGTATCGACGGTGGCTTGCGTGAAATATTGATGTACATTCAACCAATTAGGACCCTAGACCACTTTAGAACCATATCACAGTGACAACGATTTGAGTGGCCTATGGTTATAATTTTAATTGGTTGCATGTACAGTCGACGTCAAAGATATCATTACGGTTTAAGTGCCAAAATATATTTACTCGACCTTAATGACAAGGCAATTCGTGTAAATATATTTTTGGCACCTAAACCGTAATGATATCTTTGACGTCGACTGTACATCAATATTTCACCATATTACTTACTTATATACCTTCGTATTACAATTATTACATTTATTTTCTATTACAATTGGGGTAAGGTGCTCAAAACTATCTGAACACGCACTAACGCTGTTATTATAAAATATTACACAAACTAAACCATAAACCATATGTATTACTAAAAAAAACAATTGAAAACCAAGCCCAACTTAAAGATACAATTGCCAACTATTTAGATGGGAAATGAAACGATTTCATAAAATTCTATTGGAACACCATCAGTCGGCGAAATTACTTTATGCGAAAAATTGGTCGCGATGTAAAATTCGTACAAACATTTTTCGGAGATGATTTAGAGAACCGTAAGTTACACATAAAATTAAAACTGCTTCCGGTTCTAACCCGACACCATTGACCCGAGAAGAATCGGTTAGAAACTTAGCGGAACTGGTTCTTTTTTTAATGATCATAGGTACACGAGTACGAGTACATCGTACATCGTACATCTTACAACTAACATGCATTAACAAAACACTAAAACATAAAATTTATGTTAAATAAATTGAAATTTAATAATAATAACAACAGAAGTAAAGTCTCTAAAAGTCAAACATTTTCTAATGATCTGTGGATAAGTAAAGATTACTCTACGTACTAATCATCATCATCATCATCATCAGCCTATGATAGTCCACTGCTGGACTCTCCTAATAACTATGCGTATAGACGCATTAGGAGGTAAATGCCCATAATCGCCACGCTGGGCAAGCGGATTGGCGATCGCAGTAATGTGTCCACTATGATGACGCTGCTGCCCATCATCAATCTTTAATCAAATATGGTCAGTGGCACTTCAACCCCTTAGTCGACTCTTACGACACCCGCAGGAGGAGTTGGGGTGGTGACAAATGTATTCTTTCTGCCGTCACCACACGGCGGTTATTTTACGTACTAATAAAATTATTTATTTCATGTTTGGAGATGAGATTTACAAAAAAAAATATTCTTTTTATTTTAGTACTCAGATGCATGAACTGCATTTTGCAATTTTGCATGTCAATATGTAGTTTTAGGTTATCGATATAAGAATTCAAACGAGCGCAAAATAAACTATGGAACCCGTTACGTTGGAATGGAACCCCTTTGTAGGTTGCAAAGCGATCGGGTCCAACATGAAGGCGGGTTCCGATGTTATTTATGGACCCAGTAACCCTTTTGTGGTTTATGAGGTTTTGGCAGTTGGATAGTTGTTTTGGTGGTGCTGGGATCAATATTTATTGTGAAAAAAAGCGCGGTTAGTTTTTTTTTTCTTGTATTTCCTATCACCTCTTGTTGGATGAAAAATACATTTTAATAAAAACATATATTGCGAAATAGCAGGTATTAACCTCGTAAGGATCAACGTCCTATTTTTAGAACAATAAATTTACTCTTGACTTAAATTTTTTCAAAGAAATTTGAATTTTGTTAGGTATATTTATAGAATTAATAGAATGTATAATGAAATTGAAATGAAGTTCTTCCGTGGTTGAATATTTTACTAGACATCTAATTCATAGTTTACTCTACCTAGCACATAAAAGAATAAAACAACATTTACAAGTATTTACTTATTTGACATAAGGACATACCTATACAGGATGTTTACTGGGACGCCAATAATCTCGCACACACCGTAGAGTATGGAACCAAAGCCGAAATTGGGAGAAAAAACTTTTCCATACAAAATGTCGAAATCACGCAACAAATATGTATGAAAAAGTTATTTTTTGCGATTTCAATCGATTTACCATTATACACTTTTTATGTATAAATATATTACCTTAAGCTCTATACACCGTGTTTTTATTGATTTCCGTTAAATTAAAGGGAAGCTTATTTAGGTCAAAAATTATCAATTTCTCTAAGAAACTAGTGTCTTAACTCTTACTGTTATTGAGTTATTAAAAAAATAAGTTTAATGACTGAACAAGTGTATTGCAACCTTTATTACATCCTATAGTTACTGATTTTTGACATATGCCGTCAGCAGCCGTCAGTCGCCTGAGATCTTATTCTTACACTTGCCATTACAATTATTATGTATGGAAACATAAAAAAAATTTTTTTTTTCGAAATTAACAAAAGCCGATATACCAGGCAACTTCTATTAATGTCCCAAGTAACCTGTCCAATTTAACGTAAATCAATAAAAACACGGTGTATATTTAACTCTCATCTGTGTTTTTGACGACCGAGATATCTCCATTTTAGAAATAGTAATTATTGTTCATGGGCTACGTGAATACATTGTGCCCAAAGATATGTCGGTTGATGAAAAACCTCGTCAGTTTATATTATATAGTTCATAATATTATATAGTTATACCTATTTCACTTATACCTACGACAGAGCAACCATTTACATACATATGTACACGATGAAGGGAAAGGTTGACCACAGCAAAGGTAAATATTGTCGTGGTGAACCTTTTATAGTTGGATTTTTTGACACACTTTGACACATGTCAGATATTGAGTAATTTAGTTATGTCAACTTGTAACTGTAAGTCTAACACATGAAAAATCCAAGTATAAACTTCAGCCCTCTGCGGTTTTTGTGTAATGAGAGATACGAACACTTGTTTCTGTTGAATTATGAGATTAAGGCATGATCCTAGCGTAAACGATGTCATATTTCAGCTATGATTTCAGCGTCGACCGCAAACTACAGGCTTGCTTCCTACTTCAGCGGTCTACATTTGAACTATACCTTAACCCGAGGGCCGCAGATAAAACGCTAAGTAACACACAAGCTTGAGACACTGTTTTGAGTAGTGTTAGACTGTTGGTAAAGACTCAAGTCGTTTGAGTCCTTCATTCTAAGAATCGACTCAGTTTTAAGGACTACTGTCATGTGGTCAAAATTTGAGTTATTTTACAATGTTACAGAGACTCTAGTCCTTCAAGGGGACTCGTTAGAATTGTGTTTTGAAGTTAAGGTTTGTTTATACAAGGTTATTTTTTCACCAGTACAAATACTCTAGGGGCTGTATAAGTAAGTCAAAATGAACAACTTTTACTATAGGGCCGAACCTGAAATCGCGAAAAAAAAATCAGCTGTTTCATACATTTCAGACGACCATGAGTCGACAATTTCTATGGAACAGCTGATTTTTTTTTCGCGATTTCAGGTTCGGCCCCTTAGTAAAAGTTGTTCATTATGACTTACTTATACACCCCCTAGAGTATTTGTACTGGTGAAAAAATAACCCAGTATAATATAGCTTAAATAAAAAATCAATACAACATTGCGATAAAAACCACCTAGGGTTTATATTATATTGAATTCAAATAAAGATTGAACAAAAATTAGTTTCTTACTTGTATTTATATGCTTTGTTTTAACCTAAAATTTTTTTTTTAATTGTATCAATTCATAATTTGTGGACCGACATAAAAAAAAATTGTCTTCATGTTAGCACTTGAGCTTTATATGCAAGACTCAGTAAGCCTAAAAGAAGGACTCGACTCGTGACTTAAAATACTCTGTAGTCTTTTCAGCTTGATAGTCCTGTTAAAATGAGAAGATTCCTAAAATTGAACTTAAAGAACTCGAGTCTTTACCAACACTAGTTTTGAGTAGCGCATACGTTTGCGAGCGAACGCTCTCGGCGTTAGCCCTCGGGTAAGTCTTACAGAGTTCAATATGTCATGTTTACAGTTTCTCACTACACATTTAACGCGTCGTGACTCGGACCGCATTTGTGCTGAGGCCCTTATACTATAACTACAAATAATATAAATAATCTTAATTGCAATCCATGCACATATATAACTAAAGACAAACACACTCTTATAAATGGTGTTAATATAAAAGGCGAAGCTGCAAAAAGCACTGAACAGCAAAACAATACAGAACAGCAGTGACACAAGACAGAAAACACACTGTATATGAACGAAATTGGTTATTTGAATGTTATATATATCGTTCTCGTTGTAGCTTGAGTTGAAAAGCATGTGTTGCTAATGCAAAGAATCGGAAACTAAGAGTGTGTTCGTCTTTTATATGTGCAGGGAGGGGCAAGAAGACCGGACGGAACATTCGATTGTTTTTATGGTGAGTTTCATGTTGTCGTACCATAACGCTGTTAGATTATATCGTCGGCTGACAGCCAAAACTCGCTATAAAACTGTCTACTCTTAGCAACCTCGTATGTCACTATTGAATCAGAACTGAGATACGAGCTTTATTTTAAGTAGGTTTTTGTTACTTAGTGAGTTTTGCATGTCAACCGACGATATATTTGGTCATGAATACCGATGAAATTGGCGTTTTGTAGGGGTATTTTGAGGAATGTCTATTTTCTATACGATTCATTTTATGTATTATTTTTTGATGTTAAAATAAAACATAACAACATTTTGCCAACAATATTTAACACTTCTAATGCGCAGTACTATCTACTGTCATAAAGTACCTACATATTATTATTCGAAACATAATAATTATGGCAAGAGTTGTTTTCAAGGCTTACATATTTTTGAATATCATGCTTGAAAACAAAAAAAATAAGTTACTATTTAATACAATTAGGGATCATCTAAAAGTCTATGACCGAAAACGCCAATTTCATAGGTAATAACACCCAATATGTGTACTTGTAAGCTGATGTGGTTATTTACATTTTTACGATGATTTAAAACGAGATAAGTATTTACCATTCAATTTGATGATATGCGTAGACCACAATTAAAAAACGCATAACTTGAATTACTCCGTATACTCTCATTAACGGAACTTCGTCAAATGTGTATAGCAAATACTTCGTTTTAAATCATAATGCTGTTAAATTACAATTTGGTATTTCTTGTAACAAAGACATGCTCGTAAGATCCACATTGAGATTGTCAGTTGACAGTGTTGATAGTACAGTAAGTTTATGTAGTTATACAAAATTGGTAATTCAGGGTGATTGGTAGTCCGATGCAAAGCTTTAAGGTGAAGTAACTATAGACCATTTAGAACCATTTAAGCCATTGATGTCTTTGACGAAGTCTGGCTTTGAACAAAAAAATCACACTTCGTTTTTTTAAATGATATTAAAAATGGTATTTTAACATTTTCCATTTTGGATCATGAACTTCAAAATTCTGTAAAAAAAAACTTATAAAACAGAAGCTTTTATTATGTTTTCTTAGACTGTTTACACGTTACTATAATTAAATAAAATAAAAAATAGTACGTTTATCGCTTAACTTGGTCAAAAATTTGCAGTTCATTTAAAATTTTGGGTATTTTGGCCAGAAATACCACTAAATTACTTTAAAAAAAATAGTCAGACTTCGTCAAAGACAACAATGGCTTAAATGGTTCTAAATGGTCTATACTTACTTCACCTTAAAGCTTTGCATCGGACTACCAATCACCCTGTATATTCCAATGCGCCTTTTTTAGTGTAATAAGAACGTCGGAACATATTTATAATATAAGACGATATGATATTTTCTTTTGATATGTTTTCATTTACACGGTGCAAAAATTGGATGCGATTTTAGTAATAATGCTTTTGAATTTGTTTCTTACTTTGCTCATCAATATCCCTTGACTGTATGTGGTTTTGTTAGTTAAATCTATAATATATAAAATCTACTTCCAAGCGAACTCGCGGCGATATCGCCGCGTGTAAATTTTGTATAGAAATTGCTTTTAAATCGACCAAGTGAATCGCTAGTGTGAACAGGCCCTAAGTGTATGGACTTGGAAGTAGATTCTAAGAAATAATGCTAGAAATAACAATAAAACAACCGAAAATGTTACCATGAAACTTTAATGACAATTCACAAATTTAAGATTTTGATAAAAACGTTATAAAGCAAAATTCAAACATGCGTCAATTTTGTAAGGTTAGAAACTTTATCGATATCAACAAAGCTCCCAGTTAAATAAAAAGTGCAGTGATCCGTAGTTTGTTTATAATATGTCAAATAGTTAATATCTCCTATAAGTATATTATTGTTCTTGTCTAACCAAACCCGTTCTCGAAAAAGGGGATTTTTATGGCCACCGATTAGCTTCAACTCTTCTGTCTGTGGGTCGAATTCGTAAATAAGCCTATAGTCTCCGTCGAAAAAATAGTATTCGCCGTTTTTACTTTTAGTCAGAAGGTCATATATACTAATATTTAAACTCAATTCTTTCGATTCTCTGTTATCATTTTCGTTTGTTATCAATCTGTATATTTTGTCGGTAGACATTATGTATAAGTTTCCAAGTTCATCAAATACTATGTACCTTGATTCGAAGTATATGACACTTTCTATTGTTGGTCCTCTTACGGAATATAAATTCCAGTCATAACCCGTATTATAGTACACTGTTCCATTGTAAGCCCACATTTGGTCAACATCGGATTTTTCGTCAGGCACATTTGTAATTTCTAAAATTAAGCTGGTTTCGTTAGATCTCGGCGAATATTTGTAAATTATTTTATAATCCTGTCTTGTACGAGTATAGTAATATATATCACCGGTAACAACATCGCTTGCCATTCTATGTACGATTCTGTCCACACTTTCCAAAGGTATCGTTTCGGTTTTATTATCATCTAAGTCTAGCGCCAATGTAATGCCTCTATCTTTATAGTATAATACGTTATCATTCTGATCAAACGCGTGAGTGAAAAAATATAGGTAGAATGTGTTATTGAAGAAGGGGGCACTATCGAAGCATCTTCCTCGCAGACAGATGTCACAATCTGTGATAGGCTTGTCACAGGCAGCAACGGTCACCACCAAAATCACCACTAATATCTTCATCACTGGACGTAGTAGTAGACTCTTCATCACTTCAGTTTTCAGTAGAGTTATTTTTTATTTATATCCGGTTATTTTATTTATAAATGGAATCAACCTGCTTCTCGAAAGATTCGAAGCATACTGGATTCTAGATCGTTTTCGAATATGTATAAAGATAATATTATTTCTTTCTTAGAATCGCTGGGAAAAAAACACTATCTTATTGACATGGTCTTTAGGTAATTCTGATATAAACTTTTCTCTAAGATGATTCATCATCTTCAGTGTTCCCTCAATACATCATGTCCTAATGTTGTTGACCAGTCTTCCATAGGCTTCTGTTACCCGTCTTATGCAGTTCCTGCAGGCCTAACAAAGATGCAATCGTATACGATAAGTGTAATAAATGTATGAGAAGGACAGATTTGAAAGAAAAGTCACGTGACCATTAGGGCTTGCATTCCGGAATTCCGGAATTTCGAAATATCGGAATTTCGGACCGATTTTACTGTTTTTACAGTTCCGGAATTGACACAGCTAATATCGAAATTCCGGAATTAAAAAAAAGTGTTTTTATTACATGGATAAACATAAAATATCAACACGATTATGATAATCAGGTACAGAATACAGGATACAAAGCCACCACAATATATATCGATAAGTAGTTGTAACCACAAATTGTGTTATGTTTTATTTTCTGTAAAATAAACTGTGTTTACTAAATACTAGGTACTACTAAATCACGAAAACTGGCCAAGGTAAACAACGATCCTGTACCAGATTTTAATTATAAATTGGGTTGCAATTATTTACCGTTATTTTTCTTTTAGCTTTTCGATAATTATAAGCATTACTATTTACATATGTCGAAGAATCTTAAACTTAGACTTAAGTCTCCATTTGGTCTAATATCAAGTACCATTCCAAAAAAGTAAAATTTTGGTATCTGTAATTAAAGTTTACAGGTACGTAACTGATTGTTGCCAAGATTGTAACATATGTAAAATGACTAATGTTTCTAATTTGAATTACCATACCTATACCTATAAGTACTAAGCATTTTGTTTAAGAACTTAACCTTAATTTATTAATGGATAATACAATGTGCCCATGAGAAAAGGGAAAAAAAATTACAGCGGATTTATGACTAGATTTGAAGTTTAAAATGTAGTATAAAGTTTACCGGATGACGTCTATTTTAAGAGAAAATGTCTTTTATTTAAACCGTTTTAGACCGTTACGCATTTTAGGTAACGATTTTGTCGCTGTGTTGCCTTCAACAATTCTCTTCTTCTTCTAACACTCTCGTTAGTAATTCCGTGCTTACCTCCCTTGATGCACAATGTACAATAATTACCTAAAACTTTAAAATGCTTTTTTTGTGATAGTTTCATTAATAAAATTCATTTTTATGTAGTGCAGCATTCGAAACACACAAAAAAACTTGCTTCTTTTAGCCTCAGGAATATGCTGTTAAATTGTTTCCGTTGTCTCATGGGTATCTTGTATACAAATCACATAGCAATTTTACGTTTTATTTAAATATGACCTAGATTTACAAAATTTTCGTTAATTCCGGAACTAGTATCGGAATTCCGGAATTGAAGTGTAATATCGGAAATCAGTTCCGGAACTGGAAATGGTCCGATATTGCAAACCCTAGTGACCATTTCCGTACATTATTATGGTCATGTGACTTATCGCTTATTTATCGTACGAGCCTCGATGCAGTGGAGTTCGTCTAGTTCGAAACAATTTTTACAAATTTTTGAATATTTTAAAAATGATCACATTATGCTAATGATAAATTGTATGAACGTTAGTCATGGTTAATGTACTAGGTACATTTCAAGAGACACAACAATCTGAAGTACGCTTTTGTTGTTTTATAAATCGATTTTAACAAACCAGTGTCTAAATTATATTTTCGTTCACCACCGTAATTCCGCGCTTATAAGCTTGACGTACAATTCTACAAAATTGTATAAATTCCCATACAACAAGTTGACAATTTTGTAGAATTGTACGCTTGTTAAGTTGTGGTATAGGGGCCAGGTGTACCATGTCGTCTTTAATATTAATGGCGTTCTTTACATTGATTGATTATTTACAAAATTAAAAATTGTGGAAGAAATTTAAAAAAATACCTCTCGTAAAATAGTTTTTTTTTTATTCTGATTTATTAAGTCCAAATATTTTATACTCAAAGAAACTACTTTAGTACTACTATTGAATAGTGAAGGTTTTGTCTCTAAACCTTTTCCCCCGGATGAACGGGACAATCTCGAAAAACTGTCTAACTGGACGAGAACATATGCATCGGGGCTTGTATAAGTGCCATAACGCTTTAACTCTTATGTTAGGGTTTCGGTCGTAACATTATTTTTCAAATTTTACTTAACTCTTACATTTTTCAATATATTTTTTCATTTCGGGTAAAACCCGGGTCTGAGATGAAAACCCGGGTTTTACCCGACCCTAAATATTATCGGGTACCCGGGTACCCGGGTTTTCGGGTACCCGGGTTGCATTCCCTATGGTCATGTGACTTATCGCTTATCGTATACGATTGCAGAATGGCGTTTTGGCTACGCCTGCAGGCATAGATGCAACGGTGCAGTAACTTGTGCTCTCTGGCCTTGAATTTTGCCCGGCATTGTCGTCAATTATAGGTCATAGGCTATTCGAAACGACGATAAGATGTTTATTGCTACCAAATAATGTGAACCGTGAAAATAACTGCACCATAATAACAACAGTTCTTGGAATACAAATATAATTTGTGGAAAACATTGACAATTTGTAGTAAATAAAACTTATTGACCAAAGGGAAATAATTTATAAATAAAATAAAAAAGATCATGGGACAATCTGACAGAAATAAACCAAAATATTATGTGACCTAATGTCAAATGTCACCAAAAAACACGTTTCTTTTGAATTCTTTATACTTTTTCACAGCAAAACTTCCTCAAATGTTTTTTTATTGCCGACGACGAAAAACTTATATCAATAAAAGTATGAAAACGTGTCAAAAAATCAATCTGAATCCAGGTAATTTTGTAAATAAAGACTCTAAACATGGTCATGAATATACCATTCAAATCTCTCGCAATGCTCGCGAGTACAATATATAGGTATGTATAGTTCTCTTATATAACTTGTTTGTGATAAACTCGCAAATAAATGCTCTCGCCGGGATTTCAACCCGGAACCTCCAGCTTTGTAGGTAGAGTCATTACCACAGATACTGACAGCTACTCTTAAAATGCAATAATGATATCATGATTACGCAATATATAAAGGTGCATTCAGACCAAACGAGCATAGAATAGCGAATGCTCGTTTGGTCTGAATGCACCTTTAGCCGTTAACATTGCCGTGTCCTCTAAAATGTAATATTAAATTATGTCATCGGTTGAAAACAAAAACTCACTAAGTAACAAATACCTAGTTGAAATCATGCTCGTATCTGAGTTCTGTTTCAATACTGATATACGAGGTTGTTAAGAGTAGTGAGAGTTTTTATACTGAGTTTTGCTTCGATATGACCTTGTGTTCAGTAGATACGGCGCTATATTTATTATCATATTCAAAACAAAACTTGCACAGATTGTCTGTCTTAATTTCCCAGAGAAACACTTCGATGAATAATCAGTGTTGTTTAAATCTTTTCGAATGCTACTTGTTTAATTCATGCGCTAATAAAAGAAAAGTTTGAACCAGATTGCAATAGAGATACAGTGATGAAAGTGCTGGCAGTGTTATGTGCAGTAGCTGCCGTTGCCGATCATGCAGCATCAGGTATCCAAAATGCTTCACCTGTATGTGCGGAAGAATCACAATTGCCTTCTACAATATGCAACTGCCCTGTCTGTATACTTGGAACCTGCCTCACGCCTGCTCCCTTCTTCAACAATGTCATGAAAATCAAACACCATGAACATGTGAAAGCAATCGTGTATCTCAACGACAACTTGATGTACTATGGTGACGGTAATACCCTTAAAGCGATTAATCTTGATAATAACACGATAGAAGTTATTCCAACATTAGATGCGATAGTAAACAATATCGGGATAGACGTAGTAACTGGAGATGTGTATTATACTGGAAGACGACCCGGATACGAGTATATAATCTATAAATACCAACCCAAAGCTAACGAAACAGAAATATTAACAGCCCCAAAATCAGAAAAGATTAAACCACCTTACAAATTGTGGGCGTATAATGGAAAATTATATTACACAAGACGTGAAAAAATAACAGAACTTCAAAAAGGGCTGAATGTTTTCGATGATGCTGCTGTGAAGAGAGTAACGGCTCTTGAAAATATTTATGTTGTTGACATTGTATTTCACACTTCTGGGACAATGTACATCAAATCTATTGGAAAATTGTACAAACTGAAGGTAAAAGAAGATGGCAGTAATGAATTGACACAAATAGGACAGAATTTGGGAAGGATTGACTTGGGAAAAACAATTGCTGGTAATATCAACGGGGATCTATATGTCTTTGATACAGACAGATATCTTATATACAAGCTGGACCCGTCTAATGGAGATCTAAACAAAGTTGGTGCTTACGTAGAACCTCCGTCCGAAAATAGACAAGTATTATTTGACAAACACAAC
Source organism: Thaumatotibia leucotreta (assembly GCA_025490895.1). Taxonomy (NCBI): domain Eukaryota; kingdom Metazoa; phylum Arthropoda; class Insecta; order Lepidoptera; family Tortricidae; genus Thaumatotibia; species Thaumatotibia leucotreta. The sequence goes on from JALPQI010009166.1 coordinate 35,452, forward strand.
AATATAATTTCAAACAACAGGTGGTCCACCGCATTATATAAAATGTCCACAGGAAAATGTATTTTTGATGTAACCCAAGGCCATGGTAACATTACGAAAGTGTAAATATACAAAAAAAAGTCACATCAAAAATATTTAAACCGAATTCAATCCAATAAATCATTATTCTTGCTTTATCAGTTTTTTTTTGTTTTCATCAGCCTGTAAATATACGGTTTCCACAGAATGTTTGCTGAATAGTTGTGGAACTTGTGGAGCCCAAAGCTTGAAGCTTTGCTTTTTCTTATTGTGACTACTTGAAAGCGTATTCATACCAATACCAACTATGCGAGTAGAACTAGATCATCATCATCACTTCAGCCGACAGACGTCCACTGCTGAACATAGCCCTCCCCCAAAGATTGCCATAATGACAGGTCCCCTGCGCCACCCACATCGACTCCTGGGAATCAGTTCATCTTATGGAGGCCTTCCCACGCTGGGCCTTCCGGTATGTGGCCACCTCTCGAGAACCTTTTCGCCCTAACGGCCATCAGTTTTACGTGTCATATGCCCCGCCCACTGTCAGCGAACGTTTTTTTTTATATTTATGTATTTATTCGAATATAAACTATATAAAGTTTAGATTTTTTTCTTTCTATGAATACCCTCAACAATATCTAAAATTAGTATGTAAATTAGGTTTTGTTACATACCAAAGAAATATACAAAATACTAATTCTGAAGCCCTAGTGGAAACACCCCGACTTGTGAGAATATATAAGTACGTTAAAAACATTACCCACCCTCCTTCGTAAGTTCGGTAAAAAAGGTGTTCCAGATTTACTGAAATTAAGATATCTCCCATTCAAAAGAAACGTAATCTGCTTGGATTGGAATTGATCACTCCAATTTAAGAGAGCTGATGAATTGTAAAATTTTTCTCGTCAAGAATTTTTTGTCGTTGTTTATGACGATTTGAACTCTGTTCCAATAGTCTGTAAGCTGATTTAGATTTTTCAAATGTTTTGGTGTGAGTTGTGTAAATTGATAATAACTTCTTGGAGCAATTCAGTGAGTATGGTAAAATCGCTTCGCGAGTAAGCTTAATTTGGACAGAAATGGAAAAAATTTAGAGCAGGAAATCCTGATATCTAACAACAATTTCAGTGTTGAATTTTAAAGAAAAACAAACTAATAAAATAGAAGTTTGACGAAGAAGTGGTAATTTTTGTCAATATTGATAATACTGAAAAATTATGTCTCGATTTAATATTTTAGTTTACATAAAAAGCGCACTATTTATTAAAGGCTAAACTGCATTCCAAACAAACGCATTTCAATTATAAATATTAGATGCAATATAAATACCAAAGAAAAAAGACAAAGTTCACCAACGCGCGGTCGGGGATAGAACCCACAGACTCGGCTTACGTAGCTGATGCCTGTACTCGGCTACTTGGTCTTAATCTTAACGAATTCCATTATTCCTTTTCTTGTTCAACGCTATTAAAACGAGCAAAAACTTTCAATTAAAAAGCCAAAAGTGAACTCAACTTACCAGCATTACAATCTGTTCCCACAAAACTACAGTGACTGCACATAAAGTGACCCAAATTTGCCAAGCAACTAGGGTTGTCAAATTTTGTTTTGAGATATGATATATAATATATGTCGGTTAAAAGGGTGAGGAAAATAAAGTACCTACACACATCAAAAATACAGTATCTGGAAGGTAATAGTAGATTATTAATTATTTAAGTAAAGTGTTCAATTTAGTTTAAAATAAAATGTTGTAGCGTACTTTATGCGTCTCGTAAATCGTGAAGTACATATAAAGGGTTCACGGAAAGAACATGTCTAGTCATTTCAAATTACAGAAGGAAAAACTACCTTACTTTTAACACAATAAGGAGTGAATTTACCCTGATTTTTTAGGCTTTGGACATGTTTTTTCCGTGGACCCTTCATATAGGTAAAATAAATACAGTAGCCGGACCATGAGTTAAAAATAGAATATAATACTAATCTCTTCGTCGACTTTGTGACACTTAAGCGTTTGGTTACTATACAGAAATAAACAAAGCCACGAAACAGTCTCATCTCAACGCAAGTAAAAGATACGTTAGGTTTTACTCGATACACAGATAGGTAATATCGTGCTCGCATTGACATATTGGATCGAGCGCGATGGCCTGCTTTACTTATCGAGTAAAACCTAATGTTACCGATACTTGCAAAGTCATGGTATGGCTACAGTACAATTCTTTATATTACAGTTCGTCTGGCAACCCTAGAAGCAACGGAATAGTCTCGCAAACTTGGCCAACAATAACTTGTTGAAATTTAAGTGGCGCTCGCTTTATTGGGCGAGTGTTTGAATATAATTTCTGGAATTTCGTCCTAATGCTCGTAATAACAAACGAGTTTTTGAAGGTGCTTGGAGGAACTTTAGTTTCACTATGCAACGTGAATCATTTTAAAGATGGTACGTTTTTGGATGTTAAGTTTTACTGAAAAAAATTGTATACTTACACAAACCTTATTCCATTTTTTTTTGTTTCGTTAGTGTTGCATGAAACTTAATTTGTAATACAGTACAATACATAAACAAAATTTCACATCTATTGAGGTTATGAATGTTATGATTTTATGATAGAACCGCCATTTTTTTTTTGATGTGGCAACAAACATTTGATGTACAACGTCAGATAGGGTAAAATATGTAAATAATATGTTTTTATGAAACATGGAATTTAGTCTCATTGTTTTTAGTAACTTATTTACTGAAGCTATTGGGACCAAGCAAAATGGGCACGTTTGATGCAGAGTTTCAGAAAATGGCCAGAATACAATACAATAAAAAAAATACAATACTGACGCTGTAATTCGGAAAGTTCCTTACAGGTGACTAACATCAAATAAAATTGAGTAGACGATGACAGACCAGTTGACAGTTTTACAAAAAAAAAGTCACGCTGGGCAAGCGGGTTAGCAATCGCAGTAGCGTCTATGTGTCCATTATGATGTGATGACGCTGCCCATTATCAATCTATTAACGAATGGTCCGTGACACTTTCAATCCCTTACTCGACTCTTACGACACCCACGGGAAGAGTTGGGGTGTCACAAAATTGTTACTGCCGTCACTACACGGTTTATTGTGCATCTACTAAATATCGTCACGAGAAGCTGTATACTTATCGGTTTATGGCATCGCTTCAAATGCTCACGGAAACGAAACTAAACTTTGTTGTATTGATGTATTCTATTAAACGGATGATAACTAAACTAGTCTCCTTTCTCACCAATCTGGTGTTTATTGTTAATGGCATTAAGTCGAGTTTCCCTCGTACTTTGGTGGCTTAACGTCCGGTCGATATTAGTGAATTAGTTATTAATATCCCGTGGCCCGTCGTTATTTTACGATAGCCGATCGTGTTCTAAATTAAATATACGTATTAACCCATTTAATTCTTAGTTTATAATTCGGTACACTTAAAAGCGAAGTTATGTTTTGATCACTCTTGGGTCTGAAGTCACAAATATGTTTAACACGTTCGACGCCGGTGACACAGCGTCTGTGACCAACAAAATCTGATTCCTATGCCAGTGACACACATACGTGATCAGAGTAGAGTAACCTTATTCTTATGCCACTAGCATAAATCAAGCTGTTTCACAATTTTTGACTACAGAGGTAAATTTGTTCACTTTTTTTATAATCAAAATGATATTAAAGCGGTATGTAACTTATATATATGAGTTGGAAAATGAGTCGTCTAAGGAATAAGTGGAACACTTTTTTTCATTTTCATACATATTTTTTGAATAAATTCGAATTTAGCTAGAAGAAATTTAAGAATGATACCATAGTTTAGTAAATAAATTAGAGTACTTATAAAGCATATTTCATAAAAATAATAATGCAAAAATAAACATTAGTTCATGTCTAATTAAAACATTATAGATTTTATTAGAGAACATGAAAATTTATATTGGAAAATCCAGATACAGTATTGTATGAATCAACGTCCTCGCAAAACAAGGCTTTCTTAAAATCGTGTTTTTGGGATACTAAATAATAATATATATTTATCAAAACTACTTTTTTGTAATACTAATGGTACATTTTATCTTAACAATTGCAATTTATACGCATTAATTCATTATTAATGATTTTCACTTTCGAAAGTATACCGGACTCTTAAAGCCAGTTACCTACTGGGATTTTACTCCCATTTCGAAACTGTTTACGAAACTTTGTCTACCAAACGGTACTAAAGGATTTGGCTGCGCCACTGTCGTTCAGTTGTTTAATCGATGATCTCATTGTCCACAGTATCCGAAGATGTGCAACCGGTGCAGCGGAGTGCACCGCTTCTCCAATCGCCGCAGTACACAGGTGGCAGACCGCAGCCTTATAGTGAGTTCACTGTTTTAATTCTAATACACATACTATATTTAACCTGTTATCAGCCTCCGCAGCCCAGTTGGTAGTAATCCTATGCAATATTTGTGCATTTATTTATCACAAATATTTGTTCCTTGCTCATAGCACAGAATATATAAACTACAGAAGCTTCACTGCTTTGATGTTCACAAATGCCGGCTTTTTATGTACCTACACAATTATTATTACCAAACAAAACGGCGCGCGAGGCGACGCGAGCAGCTGAAATGGGCCGTATTGCGTGTCGGAAAGGTCGCTTATAAGCCGCACGCCGTCGAAAACAGGGTTGTCAATTATTGAAAACTAATAAAATAACAATCGGCGCTATGAGGCGTCTGACAAATACATTACTGCAATGATATCTACGGCGTTAATAGCATTCATCTTGATTCAACAATTTAGTTCATGCGTGATTATAATTTACCTACGCATTTCATACACGTGATTCAAAAATATTTGTCTCAACTCGGTCGGCAGCGGCACCTTCTATGTGCTTCGGCCGCGCGTGCCCGGGCGGCATTGTTTGAGGTGTGAGTGAGATAGCAACACGACTTCCCTAACTTTAGGTGAATATCCATCCGAATAATCCTGATAATAACACGAACATTCTAAAAATATCTGTAGACAGTATGTGAGGTGTGCAGAAATTAATATATCTGCTGCAAATTAATATGCATTTAAAAATAAAGAATTACGTTAGGTACCTACGCATTCATTACAAAAGCAGCATAAAATGGTTTAATCACAATCATAAGGCAGACGTAACACGGCATTTTCTCTTATATGTACCAGTGTACCTATTTGATATTATGGGAATAAAGTCAGACAACCAAATAATATGTTAGGACAAAAGGCGCGAAATTCAATAAAAGTATGAGAGAACGAAGTTTTTTACATTATTTAAATGAGCCGCTTTTTTACTGACAAATTTGTCCGAAAATAAACCGTTTTGTCTGTAATTGACTTGAGTTTCTGAGAATTTAATTTACTACGAATGTAGGTAATGAGTGTATTATTAAGTTCCTTACTTTTTAGTATCTCTCTGACGCATCGGCTGTGCGAAAAACGCGTCATGATAATTAACATTATTATTATTGCAACATGCTGCTATGCAGTATATTTTCGGCATTTTCATTTAAGATGTATAAAATAATCCTAATATTTGCAAGCGATATATTTCGCGATACGTGACGAGCCAGCGTTGTAAATTTAAACGTGCGTTCCGAGACAGCGCGCGCCGACCATTGAATAGACCACGGCGACGGGGCGCTCTGCATGTACTTGTAGCCGCGCGACGGAATCGCGGAGTGACACCCCCTTGCTCATAGCTCTATGTATTTAAGTATTGTTTGTCCCTTTCGATTTTATCAATATAGGAGCGAAAGGGACAAACAATACTTGCTAAGTTAGGAGACATTAATGAATAAGGGGGTACTAATTTTCGACAAATATCGTTCGAGAAATAAGCTCTTAGACAAATCGTACACAAGGCGTACTGAACCATGATAGGATTGCAACAGAATGTCATCGACTCATCAAATGCCAGAGACCCTAAAACATTTCCAGTCTCTAAGTCCACTACTGGACGTAGGCCTCTTCTATTATGTTATGTTATGTTTTGGAGCGACGCTCGGCTTGAATCGAGTGGGCTGTGGAGCATCTGGTGTGCTCATTCGCCCCATTTCCCGTCGCTGGAGATGCAGGTTAATATCCCGGTTGCGTTCCCCCATTTCTTCCTTCTAGCCTACTTATCTTCTTGCAGAACCGTAGGATATCCCCGAGTTCTTTCTCCTCCCACCTATCCCTGCCAAACACAATACATCTGGCCGCTGCGTACGCAAGGCCGTCTTTAACTATTGGGCCCCTGGGCACCCAAGGATTTTGGGGCCCCTTTCGAAAGGAAAGTAAACGTGAGAATAAATGTGAGGAAAGTTGTCGATCTTTCGGGGGGCCCCCTGAAGATGGGGGCCCTGGGCACGTGCCCCTTGTGCCCTTATGATAAAGACGGCATTGTGCGTACATGATGCATCCCGCAAGGACATGCTGACTGGTTTAGTCTTTCCCGCAATGTGGACAGGCTCATATTAACTATGCATGTGGACGAATTAGGAGGTGAATTGTCCATCATCGCCACGCTGGGTAATTGGGTCCTTATAATTAATCTTCTATAAACGAATGTTCAGTGACACTTCGACTAAGCGCGACCCTTACGACACACACGGGAAGATTTGGGGTGGTGACAAATGTATTACTACTGCTGTCACGAAATATCTTTGGACACCTTTCACAAATCTACCTAGTCTCACGGTAAGCTCATTTAAGGTTTGTGGTGTGGGTAGACGACGATACAGATAGATAATGACCAAGGAACAAATATTTGTGATAAATAAATAGACGGTTCTCCAAATTGGCGGGAGAAATGTGACGACCGGGCCGAATTGAGGAAAAGAGGGGAGGCCTTTGCCCAGCAGTGGGACACTAAACGAGGCTAATAAGAAAATAAAAAAAATGCCCGCGCCGGGATTCGCACCCGGAACCTCCAGCTTCGTCGGCAGGGTCACTACCAACTACGCTACGGAGGCTGATATAACATGACCTGAAGAATACCAGGAACTTTCCATGGGAATTTTCGCAATTTCGTAAAGTTCCCAGTGCCTAGCTTATAGTTTCATCCAGTTCGACCATCAGTCCGTCGGATCGGTATAAAACTCGATTCTATTCTAATCCCGACCCGCCATTTTGCAACTTGCACGGACAATAAAACCAACGGAGCTGTAGAATGGAACGTCCGGGCAATTTTAGGGACTAAAATTACTCGGAGCAAAGTTAGGGTCGCGTAGTCGAATGGCGAAATCTGAATGTAATTTATATCTTCGTTTTACCTGTTTGTCTGTTGATAGGACATTGATCTCTAGTCCTACAAACCTGTTATTTGGTATAGTCCTTAGCTTTATCATGCGGCATATCTTAGAATAAAAAAACGTTGTTTTTATCATTTTTTGACAAAGTGAAGTTAATATAATCTAGTCGCTCCGAAAGTCGATAGAATGTGCCCCACACCTCCAACGCTTATCTAATTAATCGATATTAAATTTCGTCGTCTAAACTTAATTACTGGGGCATACATTATACGTATTAAGTGGGCTAGTAATTGTAATCATACGGCTTCGTATTAAACGTCGAAACGCATGGCACGCTCTTGTATATCTGATGTGTATATTATGTATACATCCTTTTCCTTCTTATTTTTACGGAAACGTCTGAATTTATCTTTATTAGCGTCAGTGCAATGTATACGAGTTGATACTGACTGAATGTCATTATTGTGACAGCAATATCCATTCGCACGTTTCCGTGAAAACTCGAAGGGAAACTTTTAACTATATGTAAATGTATAGACTTTCCAGCTATGAAACCTATTGCCCTTAAACCGTCCGGGTTTTTGAATAGTATTGAAATTTCGATAATTAGGATTATTACGACAGAGAGGTCTTGACCCTCGCTCCGGGACATTCCTGGTGCAAAAATTATCAATCGCGATTCAGCGTGGCAATGCCGCGAGCGTGATGGGGACTTTTGCGCCGGGGATGACACGGTGCGGGTTTGGCTAGTACTTTTGGTACTGTTTGTCACCTGTAAATTGTATGTTTTTATTAAATTTATTATATTGTTTTCATTTTAGGATTAGGGCTTGTGCATAAATCACGCGAGGTCCTATGGGGGGGAGGGGGTCCCAGAAAAATCACGAAAATCACGTTAGGGGGGGGGACACAAGGAGACCTCACATGTATTTTTCTACGATGAACAACACTAGGAATTATATTACAATTCGCGAAAAAAAAGAATTATTTGAATTTAGTTGAATGAGAAAAATACACGTGAGAGTGCTAGGGGAGGGGAGGGGGTAGCCAGAAAATCACCAAATATCACCAGGAGGGAGGGGGGGGGTCAAAAAGTAGCCGAAATAACCTCACTTTATTTATGCATGAGCCCTTATTAGATATAGTAAACTCAAACTCAAAACATTTATTCATAAGACTTGGCACTTTACACAATAAAAAACATACAAATAAATACAGTTAGCATAGTGTCACGATTCGGCCCTATTCAGCATGATGCTGGCTTTCCAGCCAGCGATGGTCTTCCGTAGGGCTCATAAGTAATACTGTTAGAATTGTCATTTTAGATAATAGGTTATTCGGGATTTTTTACCATCCTAAACATGTCTACAGAATCACTACGGTAATTGATCTGGGGCCTATTGCATAACAAATAATCCGCTTGTAATATTAGTTGTAACTAAAATTACAAGCGGAAGTCTCTTTTCTATCTCTCTTACTAGAAAGAGACTTCCGCTTGTAATATTAGTTGTAATTTATTATGCAATAGGCCCCTGATGTTTATGGCCACCATATGGCCACCAATGCCACCATGTTCTTTTCATTGGATATATCGTTGGGGATATGCAGTGCAGTGCAATACCGCGTAACTATCAAAGCAGATAGTTTTAATATCAAACAATTGACACTTAAATTGATCCTAATTAATTTTTTTAGTGACGCGGTATTGCATTATCCCCGACAATATGGCACTGGTCTCACCGCGAGCTACTAAGCTATGAACTATGGGCTATAAACACTTACTGTGTCTCTTTTATTTACACGAAAGTGCGTATCTTTTGCTCATGCTTATAGCCGATAGTTCATAGCTTAGTAGCTCGCGGTGAGACCGGTGCCTGATGGTGACTGTACCGATAAATTATTGCCGGTCCAACGAAGTTAGAAAGGCATATTTAGTTCGAAGACACAGAGTTCTCGGTTTGAAGTATTAAACTTGTTAGTGCAACTAGTTAAAATTTTCTCAATCAGTAGGTAACTTCGGAGAACTTTTTATACTTACTACTTTTTAATGAGCTTTATTGATAGTTATTTAATAAATCTTGTAAAAGAGTTTTTAAATAATGTGTATGTAGTACGTACCTAGTTACCTACCCATGGCATAAGTAAGTATACATTAGGGTGTCCCATATTTTACGGGTTTTAGAAATTAATAACGCATACCTCCTAAATCGGTTTCTTTCACCTCAAAACACACTGAAAAAAAATTCAGTTCATTTCTGTAACTGCAACCCGTGCCGAATTTCATGCGATTTTCTATACAATAATGTGTACGTACCTAGTTACCTACCCATGGCATAAGTATACATACCCTGAGATATTAGTAGGCGGAAATATATGGAACATCAGTTTTTTTTTTCGATTTGGTTGTCGGTCCCATATAAGTTCATCAATTGGACGTCAGAATTAACCCCTAAAGTTTGGCCGGTGAATAAAAAAAATCACCGCGTATCTAATTAATACAGCTTATTAGATACGCGGTATTAACCAATGCCATGCAGTTACGCGGATTTGCCCTATTGTGAAGATACGCAGTACTTACTAGTGCTAGTTACGCTATTGCACTTTCCTCCATGATATTCGACATTCTAGATATCCAAGATTTACTATTTACTGTACAGTAATACGAACAAACCCATTGAAACAATTGCGAAATTAGGGTAAACAGACTAGACTACATTTGTCACGCAACTTTCCAAACTTAGTTCGACAATCGCCTATCTCAGTCCTGCTTGTTATTCAAATAAAAACCTTAAAGGTTCGAGTTAAGTTGCATTTGTGATAACATAGATGAATGAGATAAGTCTTTTTATGATTGGGCATGTGACATCGATGCGGGTACATAGTTTGATCGATTCAGTGGTTTACATGGAAAACGGAACGTTACGGAAATCATTGGATTGTTGCAGTTCGGAATTCAAAATCGATTTGACGGCCTAAGTAGCCTACTTAGTACTCTCAGTAGGTAGGTACCTGCGAAGCTGGAGGTACAGTCAAAGGTATCAATATATATACAAATTCTGACCTTATGCAAAAGGCTAATGGTAAAAGAGTGTATACACATTTATGCCGTCGACTGTACCCGGGTTCAAATACTTGAATCCCAATCAGAACCACGAAAAAAAATGTCCTCAAAATTTCTTACAATATTGTATGTTAGGGTGGATCGTTTTTTTTATTTTCGGATAATCATAAAATAATCTTTACGAATCGATACTATGCGGCTAGAAAAACAAAAAATATTAGGGCCATTTTTGGATATTTTATCCTTATTTATTTATATATTTATTTATATCAGCCTGGTTTAGTATCCCACTGCTGGGCAAAGGCCTCCCCTTTTATCCTTATGGACCCCATATAGAAGCCCGAAGATCAGCCTTATTTTTAAGGTTTTTTTAAGAAACATCCGAGTTTTCTTAAAAAAACCTTAAAAATTAGGCTTAATAAGCAAGGATATTTTCTGTTTTAATTTTATGGATAAACAAAATAAGATTGTTTTTCATAAATTTAAGGTTTGTGTGATTTAATTATATGAAAATTGTTCGCAGTATCTCCAAAAAATAATTTTCAACTTTGAGGCTCTTGGGGCAGTACTTCCCGAATGATTATCGGAAAAAGATATATTGTTGAAAAAGTTACTGTTTAGACAGGTTATTCCTATACGTGGCCCGTATCAGAAAATCCTGAAAAAAATTTTGGTCCATACATTGAAGTATGAAAAAAAAATTTTTTTTCGGATTTTTGGAACCGGCCGCCAATAGAATGATAGTCGTAAAAAGTAACATTCTTTAACAATATACCTTTTTCCGATATTCATTTGACAAATACTGCCCCAAGAGCCTCAAAGTTGAAAACCAGTGTTTGCCGATACTGGTTATAATTTTCATATAATTAAATTGTGCAAATTCTAAATTTATGACAAATAATGTTATTTTGTTTCTACATAAAAATAAAACCGAAAATATTCACGAACTACTGACTTTTCTTAAAAAAACCTTAAAAATAGAGTCGATTTTTGGGCCTATAAACGAAGTACAAAATAAAAGTAAATCCAAAAATGATCATAATATTTTTTATTTCTCTAGCCACGAAGTATCGATCCATAAAGATCATTTTATGAATTTCCGAAAATAAAAAAATCGATCCACCCTATTGTATGTGTCCGTTTTATTACTCTATAGGATTTTGTATTGGAAACGCGTGCGTATTCAAAAAGGACTTCAATTGGGGACTTTTTTTGTCAGTGGAAATGGAATTTCGTGATTTGGAATAACGTGGGTAAAGTGAGTAGGAATTGACCAAATTCAAACAACTTCATTTTTTTTTTTCATTCATACTCCGATCACGTCTTAATTGGAGTAAGTCGTCCATTGTCGACCGTCGGTTTGCGCTTATTAAAAACCGCCAGCAAGATGCACATAGGAAACTACGAAATTCACATATCCCGTCAAGTTAGTCGAAGTTAGCCATTGGACGCAGATTGGCTGAGAAGTCGCACAGTTTTCGGGGTAATCCCTGCACTTAGACACAGATCACCTCAACTACACTGAGTTAGGTGAAAAGTAATCTAATTACTTTTGTAAATTACCTTTGTATGTGTACTTACTTGCTAATCTTGATAGCTAAATAATGTGGGTCGGGTGATTTATCACGTCAAATTTGATTTTTTAATCTGACAAAATAAAATACGATTTAAATTATGATACACTAATCTATATGAATTTAAATTATGATTGTCAAAAAATATCGTACAATAAAATGATGTCAAAAAATAAATATAAAATAATAATAACTTAGCATTGCATCAGATATTTGGAATCCATTGTAACATCAGATTGCGTTAAGGTGCATTCAGACCAAACGAGCATTCGCTATTCTAACCCGACCCCCTTCTCTACGAAATTCGATCGTTACACAAAACGTGATTCGTTGATTTCGTAGAGTTCTTTAGAAATACTCTCATCCAATCTAAAAATATTTTTTCTCGTCCAATGTAACTTCGTCGTCGGATAACTCTATACATGTTAAAAAGCAAATCAATACAAAATGCCTCTGATGTTATAATGGATTCTATCTATCTTGTAAATTTAATATTTTAAGAATCTGTTTGAAATCAACATTTTCTGTTTGCAGTACTTTATATAATAAAAAATAGTGTTGGATTCTTCATAAATTGTTCACAATGCGGTGTCTCGTGTTGATCTGTGACTTGGGCACTAGCAGTGCAACTTTCATAGCTCCCAGGAGGCTAGATTGTTACGATAAATCAGAAGCCAATCGGATGCAGCGGATTATGATGGCCGCTCTATCGTTCCGTCCGTGGTCATTGCTATCTCACGAGTTGTGAGGATGGGAGTGAGACGAGACGATAGACGAAGTGGCAATTATGAACATGCTGCCATGATGGTCACTTTTATTGATTGATTGTGTCAATTGATTGATGATAAAAACGTAACAATTTTAAAGGTAGTGAGTTTTTGACGGGCTATTTAAAACAGGACCAGTCATTGTGGCAATCTTTGGGGTGGCCTATGTTCAGCAATGGACGTCTTTTGTCTGATATCGATGATGATGATTTAAAACATGTATGTTTCTTATAATCTATTGTTTCAGGTATTTCACTAAAATATAAACAAAATCTACCCTCAAATAGGTTCAGGTAGATGAAAACATGATAAAATCAAAATGAAGTAGATTAAGGACAAGTCATTCAGTGAGAGATTCGTGTGATTTTGTATTTTTTTAGTTAACCAATGAATGTTATACAGGTTGTTACAAAAATGGTGATACAAGATAATAAACATGAATCTATTAGTGATTTTGAACAACTTTTATTATGGGACCAAATATGAGAACACAAGAAAAAGATCGACGCTTCCATACATTTTGGTCAACGTAATCTTAGCCCATTTCTATGGTCCCATAGTGAAAGTAGTTGAAAATCACTATATAGATTCATGTTTTATTCTTTTTTATCAACATTTTTGCAAAATCCTGTATTATAACTACCCGAAAATTAAATAATGCTTTACACTACATACTATATCAACGACAACGCAAAACCAAATTACGAATTAGATGCACAATTGATGAATACCTACAATTGAAAGTCTATTGAGGAGGCCTATGTCCAGCAGTGGACGTCCTATGGCTGAAATGATGATGATGATGATGATGATACCTACAATTACAATTAGGTACCTACTATTACCCTGTAGAGTCTGTATAAATATCTTACGTTCCTCCACTTTCCGAACAGACTCTACCCACAGAGCTCAGCGTTAAGGTGCATTTATAGTACACCAAACGAAGGAATCTCAGAGGAAAAAACTCGTGTATAAGCGAATTTTGGCATAGTTGTAGGGAATGGTGTTTTAAACCACATACTAAAAGTACTGGTGGTTAGGGGTGGAGCTAAGGGGGGGAGGGGGGTGTAAAGGTCCTTATTTTTAATTTTTCGTAAATTATAGCAAAAAATGTTCTAGTACATAAGTAATCTACATAAAATTCTCTACAAAAAAGATATACGCATGTTTCCTCTGGGATCACTGTGTCATGAGATAAGAAAGCAAGAAGATGGACAATAAAGAAATAAACACTTTTGTTTAAGTAGGTATAGCACATACAGAATGCTCGCGAGCATTCCAAAAGATTTTAATGTTCAATTCCTGACCATATTTAGAGTCTTTAATGTATATAAAATTTCCTGGATTCGGCTTGGTTTCAGAGATAATCAACCTTTTTTCGAAATAAGTTTTTCGACGTAACTCGTCATAAAACTTCTTTTTGATTGCAATGCTACTACAATGTGTTTTAATATTACCACACCTTTTGCCTGGCAATCAAAAAATGGGAATAGACTAGACGAAATAACCTGTCCCAATAAAAATATTCAAATAAATCATTTTAAACAGATTGTTGTTATGATAAAAAGTACTGGAAATGTTAAAAAGTATTCAAAAAGTGTAAAAAAAAGAGAATAAAAAATTTTTTTTTTGGTGGTATTTGACATTAGGTGTCATAATCATTTTTGTTTATTTTGATATCTAGAATGCATACTTAAAATCTTTTGGAATGCTCGCGCCCGGGCGCGCCCTGTATAGGTACTTATTTGTAAAAATAAAATTCCTAATTATCTTCTAAATCTAAAATATTCTTATAATCATCGTCAAAAGATTTTAACTATGCATTCTAGACATCAAAACAAACAAAAAATATTATGAGACCTAATACCACCAAAAAAAAATTGTTTTTCTCTTTTTTTTACACTTTTTGAATACTTTTTTACATTTCCAGTACCTACTTTTTATCATAAGAACAACACACACACATCATCAGCCTATGTTAGTCCACTGCTGGACGTAGGCCTCTCCTATTGACTATGCGTATAGACGCATTAGGAGGTAAATGCCCATAATCGCCACGCTGGGCAAGCGGATTGGCGATCGCAGTAATGTGTCCACTATGATGACGCTGCTGCCCATCATCAATCTTGTAGAATGGTCAGTGACACTTTAATCCCTTAGTCGACTCTTACGACACCCGCAGGAGGAGTTGGGGTGGTGACAAATGTATTCTTACTGCCGTCACCACACGGCAACAACAATCAACAATCAACACAACATCAGAACAACAATCTGTTAAAATTATTTATTTAAAATTTTTTTTTGGGACAGGTTATTTCGTCAAGTCTATTCCCATTTTTTGATTGCCAGGCAAAAGGTGTGGTAATATTAAAACACATTGGGGTAGCATTGCAATCAAAAAGAAGTTGTATGACGAGTTACGTCGAAAAACTTATTTTGAAAAAAAGGTTGATTATCTCTGAAACCAAGCCGAATCCAGGAAATTTTTACATAACATTAAAGACTCTAAATATGGTCAGGAATTGAACATTAAAATCTTTTGGAATGCTCGCGAGCATCCTGTATGTGCTATACCTACTTAAACAAACGTGTTTATCTCTTTATTGTCCATCTTCTTGCTTTCTTATCTCATGACACAGTGATCCCAGAGGAAACATGCGTATGTCTTTTTTGTAGAGAATTTTATGTAGATTACTTATGTACTAGAACATTTTTTGCTATAAGCCACGGTTTACGAGTTATTTACGAAAAATTAAAAATAAGGACCTTTACACCCCCCCTCCCCCCCTTAGCTCCACCCCTAACCACCAGTACTTTTAGTATGTGGTTTAAAACACCATTCCCTACAACTATGCCAAAATTCGCTTATTCACGAGTTATTTCCCCCGAGAGGCAGCTTTTGGTCTTCGTTAGGTGGGCTATTAGACCAAATGAGCATTCGCTCATTCTATCCCCCCACTCCGAAATCAACGAATTTCGACGACTCACGTTTTGTGGAACGAACGAGAGTGGGGGATAGAATGAGCGAATGCACGTTTGGTCTAAATGCACCTTTATAACAGACGTAGCTTACTTTTATATCCTCAACAAGAACACAAACCTTTTTCATTAAAATTCAGGTGGAAAGCATGTCTGCGGACAGTTTTTCATTGCGAACTTTAGATAACATTAAATTTGAATTTGCATAGGAAATGAATAAATTCACGCTGTGCATTTTAGTATTTCACGCGAAAACCCGATTTCAAATGTTCAGTGTGAAAATGAAGTACATATTTCTTATCTTACTTTTACGAGTATGTTCTGAGTTCCCACATAAGTTTTAAATACTTAATACTTTGATACTTCTTGTCAAAGTCTTGCTAAATATATTATATTTTAGTTCGTTGAATAAAGGCCTGGTTGGTACAGTCACGTCTAATTATAT